>JANIJG010165452.1:0-11550 GCA_024611175.1 Megaceryle torquata
TTTTTAATTTTTTGGTTTTTACACAAGAGGAACCCAAAGAGGTCAAATCCATCCCATGCTCTCAATGCTCTGAGGGTCTGATGTAGAAACCTAATTTGGTCCTACCCTCTCACTCTGCTATGGTTGTAGGGGCTTTGGAAAGGTCCTTAAACCCCATCTTTGGGACTTTCTCCATCTTTCAGAGAATGTTTTGGGGAGGAATGGGCAAGTTTGTTTATTTATTTGTTTATTATTCTGGAGGAACACCTTCCCTGTGGCCAGTCATGGCTCACTGATGCATTTTGGAATTCTCACTGTCCCTGATTTCATCTGAGGTTGCTTGCTGCTGCAATAATCACCCAGTCACTGTAATTAACTGTGTCACAGGCCAGTCTTATGGCTTTTTATTTTGTGGAACCACACAGCATGAGTGAGGACCGGTGACGCGGGGCATGGCAGCTTGTCCTCTCTCTTGCCAGGGTCCTCTTTGCCCGTGCCTGCTGGAATTGCCCACCTTGGGGATGGTGAATGGTTGGGGGCACCCTAGAAGGTGGTGGTCTTTGTGAGGAGGGGTCCAGGCTTGCAGCAGGGCTCAGGGTGCACAGGCTCCTGCTGGCAGGGCAGGGGTGGGCACATGCAGCCCTTGCCCCTGTCATCCCCCCGGGAAGCAGCACAGTAGTCAAGGGGCTCTTCCTCCTCCTCCTCCTCTTCGGTGGTCCCCTCCGTGGTGTGGCAGCAGCAGAGGCTGGCATCGAGGCAGCGGCGCAACACACCATGGAAGGAGTGCCGAAAATTTTCAGAGAGGAAGCCATAGAGGATGGGGTTGGCACAGCTGTTGGAGTAGCTGAGGATGAGGGAGGCATTGTTGACGGTGGCATCCAAGCGTCCAGGAAGCAGGAGGTTCACCAGCTGCACCACATAGAAGGGCATCCAGCAGACCACAAACATGGCAACCACCATCAGCACCAGCCGCGTCAGCTTGCCCTCAGAACGCCGGCGCTGCTGCCAGCCCACCCGCTGTGCCACTGCCCGCATCTTGCCCACAATCAGAAGGTAGCACAGCCCCATGGCCAAAACTGGCAGCAAGAAGCCCAGCAACGTAGTGTAGACCACAAAAGCGGCTGACCAGGCTGGGCTCGGCCACAGGAGGTTGCAGGCCACCGCTTGGCCATCGTGGGTGGTTGCTGTACCGGCAAAGATGGGGATGGGTGAAGCCACCAGCAAGGAGAGGAGCCACACACCACCGTTGACCATCTTTGCCACCCGAGGACGGCGGTAGGTGGCTGCCCTCAGCGGGTGCACCACTGCAATGTAGCGGTCCAGGCTGAGGACGGTCAAGCAGAAGACGCTGGTGAACATGTTGAGCCCATCGACACTGAGCACAGTGCGGCACAGGGCCCGGCCAAAGGGCCAGTGGTGCAGGGCAGCCGACGTGGCCACAAAGGGGATGCTGAGCATGAAGAGTTCATCAGCAATGGCTAAATTGAGCAGGTAGATGTTGGTGGCTGTCTTCATCTTGGCATAGCGCAGGATGACGAAGATCACCAGGGAGTTGCCCAGCAGCCCCAGCAGGCACACCAGGGCGTAGATACACTGGATCACCACCATGCTGGCAATCTCGCCCATCTTGCCACCCCACTCTGCCTGCCCCTGCTGCCAGACAGCCTCTCCCATGGCTGCACTGGTATTGGGGGGCACCTCGGAGGCGGCCCAGCTGGCTACGGTCCAGAGGGGCATGCTGGCCACCTGGGCCCCCGTTGGGAGCTGCTCAGCGCCGGCACTCATGCTGGGAGGTGGTGCGTGGGATGGTACCCAGCAGGGATGGGGAGCAGCCTGCAGGTAGGGCACGGGTAGAGAGAGAAGGGGGTGAGAGCTGCAGCAGATGCCAAGCGCATTCCTCCGCCTTCCCCCTTGGATCACAGCCACACGCGTTGGGCAGCTCTGGCCATGGTCCCCCCTGCTCCCTCCATCCACCCCCTTCCCTACCGGGGCACCTTCACATCTCTCTCCAGGCTGGACCATCCCGGGTTTTTGTGGGGTCTTAGGGGCTGTGGGCATAGGGTGTCCATTAACCATGCATTGTGCATGGCCTGGGAATCAAATAATGCTGCCATCTGCCTTAATGAACCATCTCAGTGGTTTCATTAACCCCTGCAGGGAAAGTGAAAGAGAAGGAGAAACCGAGCTGGAGATCTTTTACCTCTCAATCCTCCTGGGATTGAAAGAGCATCCTGTGTCCCTGCCGGGAGGCAGCGGCCGGTGCTGGAGGCTGCTCGGGTGGGATCCGCGGGCTGTTGGCAACGTGAAGTCCTGCTTGACCCGAATCAGATGACCAGAAGGATATGGACCTTTTAAAGTGAAAGACAGACCCCTCTTGCCAGATGGGAGTACAGGCTGGTATCCCTCACCCCCATTACCTATGGTGGGAAAAAAAAAGCTTTCCCGTTAAAATTAAAAACAAATAAATAAAAATTAATCCAAGTTTCTGATCGATGCTCTCCGCTTTCCCGATGGAAAATCAAGCAGCAGACGCACCCTTCCCCCTTCTCCCTGAGGTGTGTGAGGTTCTGCTGGCTGTGCCCACGCCGAGATCGGGGACACCATCCTCCTCCTCCTCCTCTGCCGGTGCTGAGCCCCTGGTGCTCTGGTCCCCAGCGCTGCGGGTGCTGCGGGCACTGCGGCGGGCGGGATGCTGCAGTCCGGGCTTGGCGGCGGGGAGGGACGGGAGGCACAGGGACCCCCCCCACCTCCTCCACGCATACCCCGCCTTCGCATCCCCAAACCCCCTCCCCCACCTCAGCGGGTCCCTTCAGGGGGGCCCTGGGCAAAGACTGGAGATGGAGTTAGGTTGCCCTGGTGACCCGCCCCCCCCCCCCCACCTCGCGCTCGCTCCTGCATCCCTCCTGCTCATCCCTTGCGCAGCTCATCTCCACCAACACCCCCCTCCCCACTTCCCCACACCTGCTGCAAGGTGGGGGGTGTTGCAGGCAGGGACCCCTGCCTGACTGTTGGCTCCCCCTTTGTTAGCAGGAGAGGAGCATCCCAAACCCTGGGGTTGGGGAGGTGGGGGTGTGAGAAGCACCCCAAGCCTGGGCCAGAAACCATTTATGACTTGAAAATCCCACCCCAAATTGAAGTCTGCCTTGAATTTTGTGGTGCAATGAGCAAAAATTGTCAGAGATTGCATCTGTTTTGGGGGTTTTGAGGGATTTTGGTGATTGTTTTTTTTAAGCAACTGTTGTGTTTATCTTGATGAGAGTGATCAAGGACATCCTTGTGCCAAGAAAGCACTGGCAGCAACTCAGCTCAGTGACAGCCCAGGTCTGCAGCAGGGACTTTCCCTCAAGGGTCGTCACGGCCAGGCTGTCCAGGGCAGTGGTAGAGTCTCCCTCTGTGGAGGGGTTTCAGTGTGGTGGAGATGTGTTGTTGAGGGACATAGTTTAGTGGTGGCCTGGCAGCGCTGGGGGAGCAGTTGGACTCAATGAGCTTAAAGGTCTTCTCCAACTTAAGCAATTCCATGATTCCATAATTCTGTGACAACTTGTCATAGTCTGTGGGACTGGGCACTTTCTAATTGTACAGCCCCAAACCCATCCTCCCAATCTGTGTCATCAAGTAATTGAGCAAAGGACCTTTTTCTCATCTTGCCTGCATCTCATGCTCCTGAATCATGGCATTGAGGGAGCACCTGTGGGTCACAGAGTTTTTGGGAAGGCAGGAATGAGCTCATTTGTGTGAGGAAGTTGGTTCTGCCCACATGAGCGGGAATATGGACAAACATATAGATTATATTACTGAGGGCAGTCTCAATGTGCATGGGAAAACAGGTGCAGTTTGCCTCCTGGTGCTCAAGTATAAGACCATAGTTAATTGTGCAGCTGGCAAAGATGTTTTGGCAATGACCTCCCAGCTTAAATATCATGGACATGGAGAAGCAGAGAAGTGCTGGCACCTGGATCTGCAGGGACCGCGGGTCTCTGCGCCCCGTCGCCTCATGCCGCTCCCCCCCCATCTCCATGGGGTGCTTTACTGGGGGGAAAATTGCTCTCTGGCATGCTGCAATGACACAAAAATTCCCAGCATTGGTGGCCACCAGGCCGGGCACAGGGGCACAGGAGGGGCATGGTACTCCAGGGGTTCCTGTTACAGCCAGCAAACGGAAAATGTGTAATAAAACAATGAAAGTGCCTGCAGCTTGCATTGACCCCCTCCACCTCCCAGGAGGAGCAGGAAACATTTAAATGCTCTTTTACTGTAAAGGAGGAAACTCCTTTTCAGTGAGCAGGACTTCTGCCCACATTGTGCTGCTTGGTCCTTGTCCTTCCATGGGTGGGGAGACCCAGGGATAAGTAACAAGGACATTTTGGTGTGGCTGGTGCCATGAGAGCCTCCTTGTAGGTGCCCTGATATGGGGTGGTTTGTCAGTGCCCTGGGAAGAACCACTCCAGCAGCTTGTGGTGATTTCCAAGGGGATCCTGCTCCCAGTGTTTGTAAAAGATGAACTTTTATAAGCTTCTCCATGGCTGGAAGGATAACCAGCAGCAATGTCTTTAAACCCTGTGCTGGTGCTGTGTTTCATGATGAGCAAACCAGCCTTTACCTCCCTCCTGCCTTCTGAGCCTCACAGAGCCCAGAGATTTGAGAAGAGAGACTCTACTATTTTCATTGAATCACCTCAGAAGCCAAATCATCTTGCCTTCCCACCAGTGAAGCTCTCCAGATGGTTAGTTTCAAAATAAACCCTGAGATAGCATCAAGTGGTATTTAAATAGGTTAAAAAAACTGCGACCTCCTATAACCTCATCACCCACAACTATATAAATTGGCTTGGCCAGGTGAAGTCTGAAGCCTACAACAGGACTGGCACATGGGTATGGGTTTTTTGATCACTCGTGGTGCAACAGGGCTTTCCAGCCCATGCCAGGTTCCATGGCTGGTAAAGCTCCCACCAGGAATGCTGGTATGGAGGAGTTGTGTACAGATGTACCCAGCAGGAACATAGGCACAGGGAAGAACATGAGACTGTGTCAAATCGGCCCCATTTCCGTACCTCACTGATGATGTAAATGCTCCTTATGATGAGGAACAGATTTTTTCCTTCAGTGAATGCTCCCCATGGCCCATTATCTCATTATTCCTGATTTACATCTGGTTTCTAATCTGATTAGAAGCAAAGACACACTGAGGGTTTTGCGGGGCTAAAGACACCCTGGGAAGGATCCTCTCAGCCAGGCTGAACCAGGGCTGAGACTGTGCGCTTGAGATCCGGGCCTCACTTTGCTGTTACAACCACTTCGTCAGCACCCAGGAGCTGCTTCCTCAGCTGAAAATAGGCTAATCCCTGCGGCAAGAGCTGAAATAATAGAAAACTGACACTGCCAAGTGCGCATTTTCTCCATTCTTAGCCTTTTGCACTAAGAACAGCCTTGCTTTGCAGTCCTTTATATACATCCCTGTCTGGTTTTAGGGATGCAGAAGCCAAAAGCCTTCGCAGAGCAAAACCTCTGCTGGAATATTTTGTGGAGGAGCCAGAAATCGGACACAACTTTGAGGGTAGCAGCTGCTTCCAAGCTCACAGCCGTTCCAGGGCGAGGTGCACCCAAATGCAGTAGGAGAATCCCAGGAGGCAGCAGCTGTTGCCAGTGGGCCAACTTTGGTTGGTACATCTTTCTGATCAGAAGGGAAAATGGGTGTCAAATACCCTAATTTCAATTAAACTTCAATTAGTGAAAAAAATAAATTAATTTCACTATTTTAATTTGTTAAAAAAATATCATAAAATGAGGTGATATCTTTACCATTGGAGCAGAATAGTTGAGCACAGGGAGAGATTTAAAATGTGTTAAATCCCATTATGGGGTGGTTAGGTTTTGCTGCTTCCAGTTTCATGCAGGACCAGCCATCGTGCTGCACATTCCCACCCTTCCCCTTGGCAAAGGTGTGTCCTCTTCAGTTATTACTCCCCAAATGATGTGAAAGCAATAAAATTCAAACACAGGTTTGTGGTTTTCAGATTGCACAACAGTACAGAGTAACACAAGGCTCCTCCCAAACATCTCTGGTTCTTCTAGAGAAGACTGAAGATGCTTCTCAGCCGTGAGAACTAGATGCTCAAGGCACCAGAAACCCCCAAGTTTCTCCCCAGTTTCAAAACAGGAGCACCCCCCGCTGCTCTTTGAAGCCAGGAAAGAGGCTCCAGCCCCACTCAGGCGTTTGAAAATCAGCATTTTAAGTTGTGTTATTGTCACATTTTTCCCAGAATGCTCTTTCTAACAATTAGCTAAATGAAAAGTAAGTGCTCATCCTGCACAGGGGCTCTCCAAAAACTGACCCAAGAGCTGGGCACCCCCTCAGAGCTGCTGCCTGTGGCCAGGGACACCCTGATGCCACGATGCCTGGCTCTGCTGGGGACCAGAGAACAAGATGGGGAGGATGCTTGTGGCAATCAGTCCCAATTTGGAAGTGTCCTGGCATGGTATCTATGTGTGGTAAGGGGTTTAATGAGGTTTAATGGGAACAGGGGTTTAATAAAACCATCCCGTGACATCGTGGGTGCTGCATGTGAATTTTTTTATGCACGCTTTGATCTAATGAAGTAAAAGCAATGAAAAAAAATGAGGATATGCACTAGAGGACAGGCTGTTACATGCCACATTGGGGGTATTTTTCTCTCTGGCAGTATGCAGATGTTCCTACAAATAATCTTTGTTTAAAAAAAAAAAAAAAAAAAGAGGCGTTTTGCACAAGTGACAGTTGAGTTGGTGGAGACACAGCCAGTTTCTGCAGAATTGGGATTTCCTGGCAAAGCGCACGTATCCATTGTTTCAGAAAGCAAGCGGGGATGCCACACCTTTGGGGTGGGGGTGTTCAGCGAGCTGCACCCACCCCAGGACCGGCCCCATGCCCCTGATGAGCCCCGTCCTTGCCCTGGGCAGAGCCGAGCTGTGCCTGGTGGGGTACTCTCTTGTCTTCTCCTTTGAAATATAACTGTGTCCAGTGACAACTTTTGCACTTTCATTTTGTTTCCAGAGATCGTATTTCAAAATCAGAGCTTTTTTAAAGCAAACAAACCCTGAGCAGGGAAATCTCCTGCCCTGTGAGATCCCCCTGAAATATATTTGCTGAACATGTACCACTCGTTTTCTTTCTGACTCCCAAGCAGGGACCTTGCTTAGTTGCAAAGCCACATCTGAGCACCCCAAAAAGATGCTGTGCAGAATAATGTGTCTTATGCAAAACCAGGGAGGGAAGCATTAAGAGGGTCCCCAATGATGGGCTCAATTTCCCAGCTGCAGTGAATAAAACAGATTCTTGACACTGCAGTTGGGTTGCCCCAGGCAATCCCACTGCATCCCCAGATGTCCACAGTGCTCAGGTCCATTGGGCAGGGCAAGAGCAGACCCTGGGAGTGTTGGGGGTGTTGTCATCACTTTTTGGCAAGTTATGTTGAGTTATGGATGTCCCTCTCCTGGGAGGATGTCACCCCCACCCTTCCCTTTGGGCTGAGCTGCCGGATGGGATGCTCCTCCTTGAGCTTTTCCTTGAGGTCCCTTTCACCCTGATGATTTGATGATTCCTGTCTGCCCCGCTGCCAGCACCTGTCTCCTTCCCTCCGGTCTCAGCTCCATAGGGACCTGCAAGACCCCACCCTGCTGCACTGCAGGGAAAAACTTGGGATGAAATAAAGCTTAAATAAGGCTTTGGGTTCTATGGATGGAGCCAGGTCTTAGCCCACAGGTCTGCAGCCTGGTCAGGGAGTAGCAACAAGGGGCAGAGGCAGTGAGGAAAGGATCTTTACTGGTTTTCCTCTGGGTCAGCTCAAGAAATCGAGCCAGGGATGCATACTGGAAGTTTATCCCAAACACACAGGCATGCCTTGCTGCAGGCAGCAACAGGCAAATAGGTGGGTGGTAGGGTACTCCCTGCCCAAGGGCAGTACCTTCTGGGTGCTCCAACATCTGCACTGAAAAGGTCATCAAGTCATTCTCTTCACTGTGTTTTGGGTTGTGATGGTGGGGATCCTCAAACCTTGTCTTAGTGCCACTTCTGATTTGAGTAACTGCTGGAACAAGGTACCAAGAGGAAATCTGGCACTTTCTAGTAACAGCTGTTCACCACTTGGAGCAAAAAATGTAGAGGAAAAGTCCCTTTTTCTTGAAGAATTAAAAAAAACAAACAAAAAAACCCCCTTTTGCTCTGAAAAAGCCTTCTCTTTCTTATGAGGTAGGGCCTCTGAAAAGAAATGCTGCTGAAAGCACCTTAGTGAATGGATGCCCTCGAGTTTGGCTTGGGGCACAGGGAGGAAACCAGTGTTGCTGTGGCTAAGAGTGGTCTGCTGGGAGTGAGCAGAGGGGGCTGGGGAGCATGGGTCAAAGAGGATGTTATTCCATGGAGGGGAGGGGGCCCTCCTTTGGCTTTTTAGGGAAAAACAAAAAAACAACCAAAAAAAGGAAAAAAAAAAGGAAAAAAAAAAAAAAACCCACACCAAAAACCCACAAAAAACCTGATTTTCCTGATATTGTTTTTCACTTCTAAAGGAAATTCCAGGACTGGGAACCTTCAGGGGAACAATGAGTGGGGCTGGGGGCGAAGGCAAGCTGCAGCCAGGGCAGGTCCCCATACCACCACCCTGGACCTTTGGGACATGGTCAGGGGGCTCTGAAGGCCCCCCCAGTCTATGGTGGGTGGAGAAGGAGTGGCTGGCACCCCGCCACCTGCACCTTATGCCAGGTGCAGAGCCTGGTTTTCGCTTTGTAATTTCCTGCCACCTCGTTTTTCCAGAAAAATGCCCAAATTCCAGAGTGAGGATGACATGCCAGGGTGCTACTTAGTGTTCCATGCATGGGAGAAGGGTTTTTTTCAGCAGGGCAAATATTTCATCCTTGCTGCAAGTGTTTCTGCTGCAGGGGTTCAGCGAGCACATCCACAGTGCTGCACTTTTTACCGAGATGAGAGTTTTTGGAGAAAATCATTATTATTTCTCTCTGCTCCTTCCCCAAAATACCAAAGGCAGCTTTTATTTTTGATGCTCAAAGTGTTCTAGGAAGCACAGCTCTCCCCTCTCTTAGCATCTCTGCATCCCTGTGGACAGGGCTGTGCTTCCTTAGCAGTGCTTCAGTGCAGACTACTAATGGTACTGTCAGAGAAAAGAAAAGATGTGCTGAGTTCAAGCAACCTGAGCAAGCTGGAATACCCATTGAATCTACATCTTGTGGCATCCCAAAATAGGGGGGGAGGGGTTGCTGCATTTTGCGGGGGGGTTGAGTGCTCTGATTGCAGTAATTGTGGGTAATTCAGCATCATGGAGGTGTCTGGTGGCACGCAGAGGTTTTCTCCATCATGGTGGCCATGGACAACTCATTGGGGTGTAATTGCTGTTGTCACTGGGTCCATCAGCACTGGATGCAGACATGGGCTGGATGCATACATGCCCAACTACTCCCCATTCTTCTTTGGGTTTGTTAATACATGTTGGAAAGCTGGTTCTCCTTCCTCTGCTCTCCCCGCTACATTCCCCTTCCCTCCTCTGAGATGCAAGTGTTAAAATCCCTGGCTTAGCAAAACAGGCTTTGGTGTCAAATGCTTCATTTCAGGCTTTTTTCGAGGAGCCAGTTCATTTACCAATCACCAGCTGGAAGTTATTAGGCCCTGAAAACAAAAATAAATTGCTGCAAAATTGTGCCTCCCTGCAGTTGGTCTGCTATTAATTTGTGCTGAGGGCTGGAGCCAGCCAAACCCCAGCCCACTGACTCCTTTCTTCCCCTCTGGCATCTTTTGGCGCGAAGGAGAGGGTAGTGAGACAGAGTGTGCTGGGATTTCAGGTGACCGGTTCTCTGTCGACTCTGGGTCCATCCAATGTTCACCTGCTCTGTGCTGGAAAGCAGTGTCCTTTCAGAAAGCAGCAAGGGCCTGCTGGTAGGAAAAATGAGTGGAAAAAAAAATGTGGAAAAATGGGCTAAATATATGTGTATATATGTGCATGGTCCCTCCTTTTGCTCTTTGGCAGGTTGGGATCAACACCTCCACTGCTAGAGCATCTCCCCAGGGCTCGCTCTGGCCCCATGATGATTTCTCCCAGGCAATGACCTCATGGTTTTAGTACCTTCTGCAGCCTGCAGAGCTAGAACGAGACCTTGCTGTTCTGTACAACCTCCAGACTGCTTTTTGTCACTCTTTCTACTAAAGACTAGCATCATCTGTGAGTCTCCACCATCTGGCCAGGACCTCAAATCCCCAGCAGAGTGAGGACAGTAGTCAACAAAGATAAAACTCCTGCACTTGCTGAGAGATTTGGAGATTTCCTCTGCCATTGACTGTCCCAAACAGACTCTGACCATCCCTGCAAGCACCATTAGATGCTCTGGCTGTTTTAGAACAACTTGGTATCACCATAAGACCTCTCTTTAAAGTGATGCTCTGCATCCAGATAGTGTGTTAAGGCAGAAGGAGGCTCACCACGATTTCTTACCGTTGGAGCATCAAACGCAGCTAGAGCTGTGGCGTCTGTGGGCTAATTCTTCATTTTTGCATAGTGCCAGGGGACCATTTGTCTCCTTCCTGAATCTGTTGAGAATGGGTTTGTCTGGACAGCCCTGAAGATGCTTTATAATGTGAGGAAAATCCCCTGAAATAAGAAGCTGGGGAAATGACTCTGAAATAACTGCTTTGGTACCAGCCCCTGTCACTGGCATCTCTCAGCAGGTTCCCAAGCCTCTGCTTGGGAGGAGCATCCTCTGCTCCTGCCCATGAAGCAGCCTTTCTCAATGTGTGGGACTTGCACCTGAGGACACGTGCTGCTCATCTCCTTACAATCACGCATCAGCACCCCAGCTTTGCTGGGATAGCATCGTAATAAAACACAACGTTCTTCCCAGGGAGGAAAATGCATCTGCTATCATCCTGGGCTGATAATGTACCCTGTTAAAAGCCTCCAAGCCTCAGGTCTTAAAATCTTCCTTGGCACCTAAGTACCACCAGGATCTGAATTTCTCTTAATTGATTACTGTTGGCCAACACACACATTTTTAAATGAATAAACTGTTTGCAAAAATATTTCCTAGTGTTGTTGTGCCCATGTCTGCACCCTTCCTGTGTTTCCCTCAGCAGCAGATCCCATTTCTTTCTTTACGTGATGAGTTTGTTCACAATTGCAAAGAAATAAATAAGCCTAAGTGATTTGTATGATCTCTCCCTGAAACACCAATTCAGATGGACACTTTGAGTTCATTTTAATGTCCCTCCAGCTCGAAAGAATGAGGCAAAACATGTCTTTGCCCTGCCTGTCCATCTCTGTTGGAGCCACAGGGACCAGAGGAAATCATGTCCTCCCTTTCAGGTGGGGGGTGGCAACAAACCTCTAGGCCACCACCCCATGTGGGACTCTCTGGGGGGTGCAAACCCTTTTCTCCCTCCCAGAACAACCCCCAAATTATCCCCATGCTTGTGGGAGGATGGTTTGACCCTTAGGGCAGTGGAAAAGCAGCACAAGTTATTTTGGGGGAAAAAAAAAAAAAAAAAAAAAAAAAAAAAAAAAAAAAAAAAAAAAAAAAAAAAAAAAAAAAAAAAAAAAAA
>JANIJG010165453.1:0-11544 GCA_024611175.1 Megaceryle torquata
ACCCCCAGGACCATCAATCCCCAAGATCCCCAGGACCCCAGACCCTTGGGACCCCCATCACCTGGAACCCCAGCACTCCAGGACCCTCTGAGCATCACCAATACCTGGGGATCACCCTCACCTCCCTCCCTGGAACCCCCAAGCCCCCCACCCTATACCTGGGAGGCAGCACAGACGCCAAAGGCCCTGAAGATGACGTCAACCACGCGCTGGGAAGTCAAGACGTTGCCCCCCACCACGGCTGCATCCCCCGAGGGGTCCAGGATAGAGCCCTTGGGGATCACCACCTGCACTGGCGCCAGGCAGCCCTGGGGGATGGCACAAGGGGCCTGTCACCCCCCCAGCAGACCCTGCCCTACACACCATCAGCATCCTGAGACCCCCACACATTCCTGTCCCAGGGGGAGCAGGGGGTCAGGACCCACCCACACCAAGGGATTGGGGTCCCAGATCTTGTGGCCCAAAGGATCTCGGTCCTGGGACCCCTTCATTACAGAAGATCAGGGTCTCAGGATACTCTCACACCAAAGGATTGGGGTCTCAGAAGCTCACCCCCCCAGAGGATCTGGGTCCTGGGACCCCCTCATTCAAGAGCATTGGGGTACCAGGACATCCCCACTTCCCACAGCCCTGGGGGTCCCACAGCCTGGGGGTTCCTGCAGCCCAGGGGTGCCCCAGTTGGGGGTCTCACAAATGCTGTGGGGTCCCTCAGCTCAGGGGGTCTTACAACACAAAGATCTCACAGACTGGGGGTTGCCACAGTGCAGGGAGGTCCTGCAGCCCAGGGATGCCCCAACTGGTGGTCCCACAGCCCGGGAGGGGATGTAGTCCTACAGCCTGAAGATCCCACAGCTAGGATCCCACAGCTTGGGAGTCCCACACCCTGGGGGACCCCACACCCCGGGGGTCCCACAGCCCCTGGGTGCTGCTGGGGGGTTGTTTGACAGCTCACCTGGTTAAGGGGGATGTCAGTGCCCACCATGCAGCGCAGGCAGTAGATGAGGGCGGAGAGGGTGATGGCGCGTGGCGCGTTGCAGTTCCCGTAAACCTCTGGCCCCGAGCCCGAAAAGTCAAAGACGGCGCTGCCCTGGGTGGGGGGAGGCAGGCATGGGGTGGCCTCATGACCCCCTCAAACCCCATCTCCATGGTGGGGACGGTGGGGACGTGGTGAGGACACAGTGAGAATGGTGGAGATGTGGTGAGGATGGAAGGAATGGGGTGAGGGGTTGGGCACATAGTGAGGGCACAGTGGGGTTGATGGGGACATGGTGAGGATGATGAGGACATAGTGGGGACACAGTGGGGATGGTGAGGAGACAGTGGGGACTGTGGGGATGTGGTGGGGATGGTGGAAATATCAGGGACGTGGTGGGGATGACCACATGTCCCCCTCAGGCTCCATCTCTGAGGCCAGGAGGGGGATCCCCAGCATCTCGGCCACCCTCTCACCTCCTGGGGGTCCACCTGCACCCGGAGCCGGATGGGTGTCCCATCATCCATGAAGTCCTCAGCCTCCACCGCTGTGCCCCAGCGTGCTGCGAAGCCCTTCAGCATCTCCCGCACGGCCACCTCGGCATTGGCCTGGCAACAGTGGCCGTCACAGAGGGTCCCAGGGGATCTGGGGGGGTCTCAGGAGTGACAGTCCCACCTGGATGTGGGCCATGTAGGCCTGGACAACAGGGAGGCCATGGAGGCGGATGAGCTCGGTGACCAGCTGGATGCCCTTCTGGTTGGCGGCCACCTGGGCTCGCAGGTCTGACAGGTTGTCCTGCAGGTTCCGGGTCCCGCTGCAGCCGGGGATGTGACCCGGCGCCATCAGGGCCTCCGTCACCGCTGCAGGGCATGGGTCAGCAGTGGTGGGGATGAGGGTGCCCGGTCACACCGCCGCCCTGCTGTCCCCACCATATCCTCACCACATCCCTGCTGTCCTCACCATGTCCTCACCACATCTCCACCATCCCCACCATGGTCCTGCCATGCCCACCATCGCCACCACATCTTCACCACCCTCACCACATGCCTATTGTCCCCCCTGCTGTGTCCCTGCCACAGACCCACCCTCCTCCTGGAAGACCCCATCCTTCACCAGCTTGAAGGAGACAAAGACGGCGCCTTCCTCCTGCAGCGCCTTGGAGTGGGGGGGCATTGAGCCGGGTGTGATGCCCCCGATGTCAGCGTGGTGCCCACGGCTGGCCACAAAGAACACTGGCTTGGGGACACCCGACCAGAAGACCTGGGGACAGCCCAAATCTGAGTCCTGGGATGCCCAGGGTTATGGGGGATCCTGAACCCTGGGGGGATCCCACACTCACTGGGGTGATGACAGTGAGGTCAGGCAGGTGGCTGCCCCCTGCGCAAGGGTGGTTGCTCAGGATGACATCCCCCTCCCGAAGGTCCTCACCGAGGTTCCGGATCTGCCAGGGCATTGGGAGGGGCTCAGCTGGTCCCCGAGTGGGGGGTCCTGGTCCCCGGGGGGAGCTCCTGTGGGGGTCCTACCTGGAACTGGACAGTCTCCTGCATGGCACCAAGGTGGACAGGGATGTGGGGGGCGTTGGACACCAGCCCCCCATCCGGCCCAAAGAGCGCACAGGAGAAGTCCAGCCGCTCCTTGATGTTGGTGGAGATGGCCGTGCGCTGCAGGATGCGGCCCATCTGCTCTGCGGGGGGGTCACACAACACAGGACATGGTGGAACCTCGGAAGTTTACCCCCCTGGCCCAGAGAACCCCACTGGCCCTGCCTCAGCCCTGGCCCCACCTGCAATGCTCATGAAGCGGTGGGAGAAGATGGAGAGCTGGACGGCGTCGAGGTGGAGGCCAACGGGGCGCGGGGCCCCTGAGCCCACGGCGATGCAGATGTCACCAAAGCGGGTGAGGCTGGCGGTGCAGCCCGGCTCCACCACAATGGTGCTGGGGGTCGTGCCGACAGAGCGAGGCCTCAGGGGCTCCCCAGGGTCTCCAGCGGCTTCCCAGGGGTCCTCCTGACTTCCCAGGGTGCCACCAGCCTCCTGGGGTCCCTTCCAGCTTCCCTGGGGTCTTTCTGGCTTCCTGGGATCCCCACCAGCTCCCTGGTCTCTTCACCAACTCCTCCAGGGTCCCCACCAGCTTCTTGGTCTCTTCGCCAGCTCCCAATGGTCTCCACCAGCTCCCTCTGGTCCCACCAGCCCACTAGGGTCCTTCTGGCTCCCTGTGGTCCCACCAGCCTATTGTGGTCCCTGACAGCTTCATGGGGTTCCCACCAGCTCCCCAGGGTCTCCACTAGTTCCCCTGAGGTCCTGCTGTCCCCCCAAGGTCCCCACCAGCTCCCTGGGGTCCCCCCCTGTCCCCTCAGTGTCCCCACCTGTTCTTGTCGATGATGATGGCAGGGCCTGGCACACTGTGGTCACAGGCCAGCTCCTCCAGAAGGAACACTGGTGTCTCCAGGTACCCCTCCTCGAAGTAGCACCGCGTCACCTGCAGGACCAGCCCAAGCCCCCAGCCCCACACCGGGTCACCCCCAGCCCCACCAGAACTCCCCCAGGACCTCCCCTCCTTGTCCTCACCGTCTCCACACGGGGGGGTTTCCCACTGGGGGCCAGGGAGGTCTCACAGCTGATGCCGCTGCTGCCGGTGCCGCGAACCCGCACATCATCCACCACAATGGGCCGGTCAGGGATGGTGAAGCCAAACTCCACCAGGTACCTGGGGGCACAGCTGTGCTGAGGGGGCACTGGGAGAACTCCCCCTGGCCACCCCCAGCACAGTGTGATGGTGCTGAGATTGGGATTGCAGTGCCAACATGGGGATCAAAGTGCTGGGATGGAGATCACGGTGCCATGACGGGGATTGTGGCACCGGGATGGGGATTGTGGTGCCAAGATGGGAATTGAAGCTACCAGGACAAGGATCACGGCACTCGGACAGGGGATCAGGGTACTGTATGGGGGTTGTGGCACAAGAATGGGGGATCACAGTGCCAGGATGAGAATCATGGTGCCAGGATGGAGACCACAGCACTGGGACAGGGACTGTGGTGCTGGGACAGGGCATCATGGTGCCAGATGGGGATTGCAGCACCGGGATGGGGATCGATTGTGGCACTGGGATGGGGATCAGTTGTGGTACCAGGATGGGGATCGATCATGGCACTGGGAGGGGTATGGCAGCAGCATGGGGACACAGCTGGTAGTGCTGGGACGCACCGGCTGGTGAAGGCGGCCTGGAAGTCACCGGCGCAGCAGGAACGGGCGGTGGGTGGGTGGCCCTTAGCCGAGCACATCAGGGCACAGTCGGTGCCCTCGTAGCGCAGGTGCAGAAAGGCCTCAGTGCGGATCCGCTCCCTGTGCCGCCACCATGGTGGCACCGTCAGCACCCAGGGGTCCCCATGTTGTGTATACGTGTCTCGCCCCACCCCGTGGCTGGGCCCCCCGTGGGCACTCACCCAGCAAAGCCTTGAGCCTGCAGCACGTGCCGGCATTCCTGCTCCAGTGCAGCGATGCGCCCGTCCAGCCATGCGAAGGTGGCGGGCTCGTAGCGTAGGGCGCAGGCAGACTGCGCCTCGTGCACCACGTCGGCCAGCGCAAGCCCGTACGCCGACAGCACCCCGCTGTGCCTGCGCACACCCCGCTGCCGTGCTGCGACACCCCCAGACCCAGCACCCAGGGGCACCCCCAGACCCAGTGCCCAGAGGCACCCCCCAAAAACAGGACCTGTTGGCACCCCCAGACCCAGCACCCAGAAGAGCACCCCCAAATCCAGCATCCACAGGCACCCCCAAAACTATCACCCATGGGCATCCCCAAAACTGTCTACCACCCAAAGGCACCCCCAGACCCAGCACCCAAGGGCACCCTAAAACCAGCCCCCACAGGCACCCTCAGCCCAACCATCCCCTGACCCATCAGCCATGGGCACCCCTAAACCCACCTGGGGACTGGGGCTCCCTCAACCCCCCCACCCCCTCCAAGGCTTGGGACACTCCCAATCCCAGCACAGCCACCCTGGGGAGGAGCAGGACATGCCCAGAGCCCCCCAACCCACCTACCTCCCCAGGGGCTGGGAACACCCCAGTAGCACCCAGAGGCCATGGGGCACCTCCCCAGTGCCCCCCTCACCCCAACCCCCCTGTCCAACAGTGCCAGCAGAGGATGGGGGCGGGCCCACAGAGTGCCCCACCCTGCACCTACTTGTGGATGAAGACACGGCTCATGCCCAGGGCACGGGCGATGGCGCAGGCGTGTTGCCCCCCTGCACCCCCAAAACAGGCCAGCACATGGCGCGCAGCGTCGTGGCCCCGCGCCTGGCAGAGGGAGGGGACACATGCACATCACGTGGTGATGCTGGCAGTGACTCTGGGCAACCCTGGTGCCCCTCCCACCCTGAGGCCACCTCACCTGTGTCAGGGCGCGGATGGGCCGGCACATGGCCTCATTGGCCACCCGCACAAAGCCCATGGCCACCTCCTCCACTGAGAGTGGTGGGCGGTGCACGCCGGTGGTGGTGCCAGCCTGGAAGGCGTCGATGGTGGTGGCCAGTTGGCGAAACGCCTGCGCTGCTGCCTCCCGGCACAGCGGCTGGTCCTCACCCGGCCCAAAGATGTGGGGGAAGTAGTCAGGGAGCAGGCGGCCCAGGCAGAGATTGGCATCAGTGACGGTGAGCGGACCCCCTGTGCCAGGGAGGAGGTGGTGAGTGAAGACAGGGTGGAGCCATGGTGCCCGCCTGGCACTGCTGCCACTCACCCTTGCGGTAACAGGCTGGTCCAGGGTGGGCACCCGCTGACTCAGGGCCGACCACAAAGAGACCGGACCTGGACAAGGAGATGCCAGAAAGAGCGGGGGGGTCCCAGCTGTGCCGCAATCAAGGCACACCCAGGCTCTGCCAAGACCTACCACACCCTACCTGGGGCACCCATGAGTGCCCAGTGTCCCCCACGCACCACAAAGAGCCCAAAACTGGTGAGGAGATGGTGGCAAGAGTGGGAGGGTCCCAGCTATGCTGAGGCTGAGCCAGAGCTGGGCTCTGCCGATCCCCACTGTGCCCTTCCCAGTGCCCCCATGGGTGCCCCCCTGAGTGCCTGGTACCCCCCACCCACCTGAAGAAGAGTCGGGAGCCACCGCCGGCCGCCACGGTGTTGATGTCGAGCTGTGGTGCCTGGATGCTGACGCCAGCAGTGGTGGCCTCAAAAACGTGCTCATACTCGCCAGCGTAGCGGCTGACATCCGTTGAGGTGCCTGAGGAGCATGGCTCAGCCCCAGTGGGACCCCACTGCCCCATACTGGACCCCACCCCTCAGCCTGACCCCCCTGACCCTGCTCACCACCCATGTCGAAGCCAATGACAGGCTGGCCGTCCTCCTGGCCGTAGGTGGTCATGGCGTAGCCAACCACACCGCCGGCTGGCCCCGAGAGGATGGCGCGGGCACCGGTGAAGTGGCTCATGGGGGTGAGGCCCCCGTCTGAGCGCATGAACAGCACTGGCACGTCCTGCAGGCGGGGGTGGCAGGTGGGTGCCCACAGTGGGGACCCGGTGGGGTAGGTGCCTGTGGTGAGGTGGGTGCCAGCAGGATGGGCAACGACAGGGGTCCCAGTGGGATAGGCACCCATGGGAGGTTCTAGCAGCATGGGCATCCTGGTAGGATGGGTGTCTATGGTGGATCCTGATGGGTTGGGTGTCCAGGGAGAGGTGCCAGTGGGATGGGGACCCACAGGGGAGATTCAAGCAGGATGGATATCCACATGAGGTCCTGGTGGCATAGGTGTCCACAGGGGAATGGGTGCCCATGGTGGAGTCTGAGTGGGATGGTGCCCATGGGAAGGTTCTGAAGGGATGGGTGCCCACAGGGAGGTTCCAATGGGATTGGGCACCCATGGAGAGGTCCCGGTGGTGGGGTCCTGGTGGGATGGGTGCCCATGGGGTGTCCAAGCAGGATGGGTGACCATGGGGGTGTCCCAGTTGGGATAGGTGCCCACAGAGGGGTGTTGGTGCAATGGGGTCCCAGTGGCCACACTGACCCTCAGCTGGTTGGCAAAGCCAGCGCGGAAGCTCTGGAGGTAGCGGTGGATGCAGGGGGTGAGGTAGGCGTCAGCACAGGCTGTGTATCCGCGTGGCACTGCCCGCACCATGCCCGCCACTGCTGATGACAGCGAGACGTGCTGGAAACCCAGCTCCCGTGCCAGTGCCCCAACCTGCTCCTCATGGCCAGGCCACCTGCCGGAGTGGACAGGAGACAGGTGGGATGGTGGGCCCGGTGTGGAGCATGGGGGATCCAGCTGGGCCCCCCCATGCCCAGTGCCGTGCCGTGGTTGGTGCCGGGACTCACGCGTAGGAGTGGAGCAGCAGCACGGCCAGGCTGCGAATGCCGCGGGCCAGGACCCCCTCGAGCTCCCTCCTCAAAGCTGACAGCTCCAGTGGCCGCTGCACCTGCAGGGTCGCACCTGTGGAGCCTGGGGACACGCCAGGGAGGGTGTCACCACGGGGTGACACTGTTGTGTCCCCCTCCCCCAGGCCCGGTGCCCACCTTCAAGCAGCGGGAGCGTCTCAGTGCCTGGGAGGCGGCAGCCAGGCTGGTGGGGGATGAGCCGCTCATCCACCTCGATCACCTCCTCGTACAGCACTTCAGGCACCGCCACCTCCTGTGCCAGGGAGGGGATGTCACTGGCAGAGTCGCCGCTGGGCACCCCCCACGCCAATGAGCTTGGGGACACAGTGGCCTCACCACTGGAGCTGCTACTGGCTCCCTGCCGGCTGCGGGCACTGGCTCGTGGCCGGGGTTGGCACGAGGCCGTGTGGCCAGGGCCCAGCGACGCTCACGGGACACGGCCCCTAGGTCCGGTGACTTCCCGCCGCCACCACCAAGGACGTTTGGGGTGGGCAGAGGACGTGCCATGCCCCACTGAGCCTGGGTGCCGTGGGTCGCATGGGGACACATTATCCTGAGCCTGGCTGGTTACAGGGACATGCCAGCCTGGTTCCAGGCAGAGTGGGTCACGAGGATGTGTCACCACCACCCTGGACTGCATAGGTCACACTGGGATGTGCCACCCAAACCCCAGACAGTGTGGGTCACAGGGACATGCCACCCCAATCCTGGACAGTGTGGGTCACAGGGACATGCCATGCCAGCCCCAGATGATGTGGGTCACGGGAACATGGCACCCCAGCCCCAGATGATGTGGGTCATGGGAATGTGCCACAGCAGCCCCAGACCCATTGGTGGGTGCCAGTGCCAGTCCTCACCAGGTCGAAGATGTGCGGCCGGGCCTGGTTACCGATGTGGAGGAGGTCACGGAAGCCGCGGGTGACCAGCAGCGCCAGGCGCTCACCCCGGCGCTCCAGCAGTGCGTTGGTGGCCACCGTTGTGCCCATGCGGATCCACTCAATGTTGGAGGCATCCAGGGGTTGATCCCGTGGCACTGGTACCCCCGTCTCCTGCCGGTACCACGGGCCTCAGCCCCATGGCCCCACTGTGGACCTTCAGCCCCACCACCGACCCTCAGCCCTGTGGCCCCACCATGGACCTTCAGCTCTATGGCTTCACCAAAGACCCTCATCCCCACCACGGACTTTCAGCCCCTGGATCCTCCAGCACAAGGTAGGCAGGGGGTCCAGACCAGGCTGCCCCATCCCACAGCTCTGGGCGGAGTAACACGGTCAGACAGGATGTCTCAGGGGAGTTCTGGGGGGTGACAATTGGGAAGGGTCGCCGGGGGGGGGGAGTGTTGTCCGAGGAGGAGATCCCAGTGAGGAGAAGACCCTGGGGGGTTCCCAGGAGGGGCGCGGGGGGGAGGGTCCGAAGGGGTCCCAAGCTGCCCCACGGGTGTCCCGGTGGTCCCGTGGGAGCGTTCCGAGGGGGGACTTGGTGGGGTGTCCCGAAGGGGTCTCGGCGATATTCCGGGGGGGTCCCGGGGGTTCTGGGGTGATCTCAGAGGGTCCCGAGGGGTTCCCGCTGGCCGCACCTCCTCCAGTACGCGGCGGATGCCTTCGGTGGGGGCGTCTCCGTAGCCCGGGTCCTCGGAGAGCAGCTTGAGGACGCGGACACGGCCGCCAGGGCACCGGGCGAAGACGTCAGTGAAGGTCCCGCCGCGATCGATGGCGAACTGGAACCCGCCGGGGACCGGCGCCGCCGCAGCCGCTGCCGCCGCCATGGCGGGACCGGACGGCCCGACAGGAGACGGGACGGCTCGGTACAGCTCAGTACAAGTCAGTACGAGTCGGTACGGCCCAGTCCGGCTCGGTCCGACTCGGCCCCCGTCGCTCCCGCCTGGGCAGCGTCAACCACGGGCCCCTCGGGGGGCGTGGCCTCCGTCGAGGCGTGGCCTCGGCACGGGGGGCGTGGCCTCACATGGAGAGTCGCCGGGGGGCGTGACCCTAGAGCAGGGGGCGTGGCCGTTGGGGGCGCAGGCTTGGGGGGCGGGGGCGTGGTCTTTGGGCACGCCGTCGCAGAGGCGGGGCGTCGGGGGTGAGGTCCCCGCGCGGCGCGGGTCGCGGCGGGAAGATGGCGGCGGCCGGGGAGCTACTGTCGGACGAGGGGTACCGGGCGGACGGGCGCCGCCCCGCCGAGCTCCGCAAGGTCCGCGCCCGCATGGGCGTCTTCGCGCAGGCCGACGGCTCGGCCTACATCGAGCAGGGCAACACTAAGGCGCTGGCCGTTGTCTACGGGCCCCACGAGGTGAACACCGGACCCGACCACTCCCCCCTACCCCCCCTCCCGCCGGGCCCCTCCATTCTCCCCGATCCTCTCCGTTCCCCATCCCCCCGCTGCCCCTTGCTCTGACCCCCTGTCCCCCCAGATGCGGGGCTCCCGCAGCAAGGCGCTGCCGGACCGGGCGCTGGTGAACTGCCAGTACAGTCTGGCCACCTTCAGCAGCGGGGAGCGGCGGCGGCAGCGGCCCCCCGCGGGTGACCGTCAGGCAGCGGAGCTGGCCCTGCACCTGCGGCAGACCTTCGAGGCCGCCATCCTCACCACACTCTATCCCCGCTCCCAGATCGACATCTACGTCCAGGTGACTGGGGCGAGCGGGATGGTTGGGGGGGGGGTTGCCTCCCACCACCTCACTGCCTCCCACCACCCTCCATCGCTTCGCCACCTCCTCTTGTCACCTCACCCCCCAATCCTCTCACCATCACCTTGCTGCCTTTGTTGTCACCACCCCTGTCCTCCTCTCACCTTGCCAGCCCCCATCATCACCGTGATGCCACCTGTCCCCTCACTGTTCCCCATCCCCTCGCTGCCACCCCCATCGTCCCCTTGCCTCCTGTCCCCTCACTGCCCCATCATCACCTCGACCCCCATCATGGTGCCTGACCATCACCTCACCACCCCTGTCACCTCCCTGCTCCCCATCATCACCTCGCTATTGCCCCATAGCCCCCTCACCGACACTGCCATTGTCCTCTTGCCGGCCTCTCAACATTCCTGTCCCACACTGTCCTCTCACCATCCCCAATGTCCCCTCACCATCCCCCACCTCCCTAGATCCTGCAGGCAGACGGCGGGAACTACTGCGCAGGGGTGAACGCGGCAACGCTGGCACTGGTGGACGCCGGGATCCCCATGCGGGACTTTGTCTGCGCCAGCTCAGCCGGGCTGGCCGAGGGCACCGCGCTGGCCGACTTGAGCTGGCCTGAGGAGGCGGCCGGGGGCCCGCGGCTGGCACTGGCCCTGCTGCCGGCCTCGGGCCAGGTGGCCCTGCTGCAGCTCAGCGCCCGCCTGCACCGCGCACGGCTGGAGGTGGTGCTGGAGGCAGCTGCAGCCGCGTGCCGGGCGCTGCACGCGCTGCTGGACCGCGTGGTGCGGGACCGGCTGCACGAGGTCAGCGCTGCGCTGGGCGACTGAGGAGGGGGAGCAGGACACGCGGCGCCGGCGGGATGCGCGCAGCAATAAAGGTTTATTACCGCGTGTCGCACCATGTGACACGTGATGTGGTGCGACGTCCCACGTGTCCCGCGGTGCCACGTGCCGGACGGTGCCATGTGCCACATGGCACTGTGTGCGGTGCCATCCCATGTGTCCTGTGGTGCCACGTGCCACACAGTGCTGTACCATGTGCTGTGCCATCCCCTGTGCCTTGCCACATCCTGCCAAATGCCAAGCGGTGCCGTGTGCCATACAGTGCGGTGCTGTGTAATGTGCCACACGATGTCGTGCCACGTGCCAATGGGGCTGTACCCCCCGGGGCAGCGGTGCTCCCTGCTGTGGCACAACACAAGGGGGTGTGGGGGGCCCTGGCCCGGCTCCTTCGTCACACCCGTGGCCCTGTTGCCCACCCCAATCCCCTCCCATTGCAGAGCCCCTCGCACACCCATTCTCCTGCGCGCCCCTCGCACGCTTTCGTGCTCCCCAACTTCCCGCCTCTGTGCTCCCTGCGCATGCGCGGGGCGGAGCCGATCGATGTCTCTGGGCTCCGCCCCTCCCTCGGGCTGGCTCGTCCCGTTCCGGCAGCGATTGAGTGGCCTCGGCCCGGCCGGGCGGAGACAGCCGGAGGTGCCGGGGGGGGGGGGGGGGGGGGGGGGGGAGGGGGGCCCGGGGGGGGGGGGGGGGGGGGGGGGGGGGGGGGGGGGGGGGGGGG
>JANIJG010165454.1:0-128860 GCA_024611175.1 Megaceryle torquata
TTTGCGCGGCGGAATTGTTCAATTAACGATTCATTTAATTATATTTTGATTAAATTAGATCTTTTTTTTTTTTTTTTTTTTAATTTCCCCAGCAAATGATTCTCTGCATAATTAATGCTGGCTGATTCTGCTAATTCACTTAGTGCTGCTGAGGGGACAGAGGTTTTGGCTGCAGGCTGAGCTGTGTGTGGGTTTCTTGGAGCCAGCACTGCCTGTGACACACCAGGAGCTGCCCCATGGGATGGTCCTGGGGCTTTCTGGGAAGCACCTTTCAACTTGGGGCGGCCTGGGTGTCTCTGGGACAGGAAAACCACTGGATCAGCTCTGTCTTTGCAATGAAGCTGTTAATTTTATTCATGAGCCTGCTCTCCCCTGGGTCTGTGGTGATGCTATCCATTAACTCTGCCCACAAGTAGCTAGGAAGTGGGCTGGCTGCAGCTCTGTCAAGTGCAGTTACTTCATTACTCCATGATGCAAGCTGTCATTAGCCACAGCTTGTTTTCATGAGATTTCTGCGGAAGCAGGAGCTCCCAAGCCTGCAGTGAGCCATGAGTGCCCAACCTGAGCCATTGCTGTGCCATCAGGCCTGGCCCCGCTGTGTGAGGTTCCTTCCTGGAGCAGTGGCTGCTGGGGCCATCCAGGCTGTGTGGCTGGATGGCTCCCAATGAGCATGGGCAGCAGGAGCAGTGAGGCTGCATCTTTTGGAGATGGGACTGAAAGTCAAATGTGATGGTGCTCCTTGGCACAGAGAAGGACTATGATGAGGCAAGTCCACTGCCCTGTGCGGACCAGACTCTTCCTGTCTTGCCCAGGACCTGTGCAGCTCTTGGAGCCCTTCAAGGGAAGCAAACTATGGCAGACTGTGTTTAGGATGCTGTGGCCAGCAGCCACGTGTGGGAGCAGTGATTCCAGGGCTGCTGGCTGCAGCCCCAGGTGCTTTAACTCCCATGGGGGGCTCAGTGAAGGAAGCAAGAATATGGCACAACTTGACCCTGCTTCTTCCTGGGGACAAAATCCAAAGCATCTCCTGCTTCTCAGGGACATGTGGGAGCTTGTGGAGCTGTCATTACTGTGGGCTGAGCCGATGAACTGTCTCCTGGTGAGAAACAAATTTAGTTAACCTCAAATTAGTCAGGAGAATGGGAGACTTTTCTTTGAAATGGTGTCATTCAAACCATTGCACCTGAAATTATCCCCACTAGAAATGCAGCTGGAGATAGTAATTAATTCACTGTGCTCCAATATTAATTCTGCAGCCACGCTGCTCCGGCATGACTTTGATGAGCATGTCCAGCAGCAGTTCTGGGCAGGGAGCCCTGGGATGGGCAGCCTGGTCCCCCTTGGTTTCTGCATAGCTGACCATCAAAGGTAATTTTCAGGTTTTTCTCCTTGATGTATAGTCGTGTCCTTTAAATACCCTTCAGACTCTGACAAGCTTCCTGAGGTGTGGAGAGAGCACTTCCCTGCTTACAGGTGTCTGAAGGCTGAAGAAATGGTGAGTCCACAGGGATTTGGGGTTTTAATCATGAAAGATCATCCTTTTAAAACTGCAGTGGGAGCAGGACAATTGGTTTAAGTATTCTGAGCATGTTTGGATGAAATCCTGTGCTGGTTACAAGATGTCCCTTGCCCTCTCTACTGATGGGATGGGGTACAGTGTGTTGCTGTGGTTGCTGTGGAGGCAAGTGGTGGACCAGGGGTCGCTGGTGGAGCTGGGATTACCAGTGCCTGGTCCCAGGAGCCCCAGGACCTGGTGGGCAGAGTGGCTGGTGGGGACTGCAGTGCCTGGCTGAGGAAGGCTGGTCTTGGTTGGAAGGCTGCAATCATCACCCAACAAAACTCAGCATCCAGCACGATCCTGAGAAGCGACGCTGCCAGCAAGGTGTCACTGGTCTTGGGAGCAGGGTCCTGCAGCCAGCTGGGCAGCTGCTCGCTCCTGCTGCACCGCACAGACCACGCTGGCAGCACTGGGCAGCTCGTCTGAGATGAGCGTTCGGTGCAGAGAACACGTGTGTCTCCACTTGTGCCTTCCGTGGTTAACGCTTCTGCGAATAACCTCTTAGAAATGATTCCAATTAGGCCAGCACATCTCTTTGTAATCTGGATCCCTGTTGTGCTGTCAGACTCAATTCAAATTTAATTTGCAGAAGGTGTATATCGGGCAGCTTTTTTACTTAGCACAAAACTGAGAGGAAGATAACATTGATGGAAAAAATAATACAAGTTCATATTCTTCTTACCTTAAGGAAGAAAAAAGATGCCAGAAAACTTAGCCAAATTTACATTTTAATGGGAAATGTTACGACTGCCTGCTCCAGGAGACACAAATTGCTTTCTGGATGGGACCTTGACTTTATACCAAAGTGCAGAGAATTAAATCTAGCACCATCTGATGAGATGAAAGGGTTAGCTAGAAGCGCAGCCACTGCCACCAGCTAGTGGTGAGTGAGGACAGGAAGGGCCAGGCGCTGCTGTCCCCAGTGCCCATTGCTCCCAGGGCACAGGCAGGAGGACCTGGAGGGAGGGATGGTGGCAGCTCCCAGCTCCAGAGCTCGGGGTGTCCCTGGAGGGGCTGTTTGCAGAGGAAACCAACGTGTTTCAAACCCCTGCCCCCACTGATGTCCCCTGCCCTGCTAAGTGGGTGACAGTGGAGGAGGGGCTGGCTAAGAGCAGTCTGTTCTTGCTCCTCTGGCCACGAGTGGAGCCTCCAGCAGCATTAATGGCACTTGCACAAGTGCCACTCTGGCCTTTCCCGCTGGCAGCGGCAGTGAGAGCCCTGCCGAGAGCCCGTGTCAGAGGCAGCCTCTCTCTTCGGGGTTTTGCTGCCCTCTTGTCTAATTGTTCCTCACCAGAGCAGCTCAAGCCACAGACAGGCTCCAGCAGCCTGCCTCTGCGATGCCAGCCTGGTGTCACCGACCTTCACGCAGGGACCAAAACTGCGCCCAGGAGAAGCTGCTGCTAATTTCATAGCATCTTAAAGCTCTTTGAAGATGAAAACACGGTGCAGGGCTGCATAGTCTCATGTCTCTGGCAGTGCCTGTCACCTGCAGCCGTTTCTGGCACATTCACAAGCACAGCAAAGGCTCGTCCCTGCTGAGGCCAAGTCTGGGGAGCTGTGGGGCTGAAACTGGGAACTTGTCTTGCATCTCCTGCGGCTCCGCTGGGCTTGAGCGCAGAGCAGCCTCTGGCTCGGGCAGGTAGATGATGTGCTCTTGTCTAGCCCTTGTGCTTGCAACAGATGAATATCTGAGCTTTTCTTAATATTTTTGGGTCCTCTGAGTCTCCCACTGCTGCTGGGAGAGATGTCCCAGCTGTCTCCCAATCTGGTACTTGCTCTCCTCTTTCTGTGCATAGTGGCCCTGTCCTGGTGAAGAGGCACCAGGAATACATTTAGGGGATTCACCAGCCTCTGAGCTTGTTTTTCAGATAATTTCTCTGCACTTGAGGGTAGCTGGTTTCATATACACATTGGAATTTTTTATATTGGCAGTCAAAGAGTTTTATTCGCATCAGATACTCCTGTTAGTAACAACCAAGGTGTCTGAACAGTTGAACTGACCATTAATAATTCAAGTGACTCAGCTCACCAACTATTTATTTACTTCCAAAAGTTGCTGGTAATTATTTTTCCTGCTTCTAAAGTGAGAGGTTGCAACTGCCAGTGTGGACTGGCAGGGTCTTGCTGTGAGTAGCACTTGTCTGTGTCCTTGTTTCCTCCCTAGCTGTGCTGGGCTCTCCCAGCCCAGGGAGAGGCAGAATCGGAGCCCAGAGGAGGGAGGACAACCCTGAGGCAAAGGGACACAGGACAGGAGTGGGGGCAGGCTGGGGTCTTGTACCCACTGCAGCTGCCTGAGCAGTGGGAGCATCTGCAGCCGGTTGTTTGTGTGGGGTTGCACCCATTGGAGGGGCTGTGACTGGTGGCTGGGGCTGCCCTGGCTGCCTCCTCCTGGCAGGCAAGCAGACAGCAAGGAGGCTCTGCTGGCAGGGATCTTGGAGCCCTAAAGTGTTGCCAAAGCCTCGGGGCATCCATCCTCAGAGCTGGGATGAGGATACTTCAGCAGGAAGCAGAGGCCCAGGCAGGAGGGTGGCCCAAGCATGTGGAGAGACACAGGAGAAGGGTCTGTGCCAGTAGCCCCTGCCAGGCCAGCTCTGCAGGTCCCTGTGCCACTGGGATCACACTGGAAGCTGCTGCTTTCCTCTGGGGGGACCTGTCTGTGGCCATGTCCTACACTTGCTCCATCAGCCAGGGCAGGGTTTGGAGGCTGGGGGGCCAGAGCTGGCCCTGCGTGGGAGCTGCCTGTGGCTCCTGGAGTTTGTTCTCTCCCCAGATGGTGCTTTTCCAGTTGTCAGAGCAGTTGCATTGTGCACAGGGGATAAAATCACAGTGTTGTATGGCAAAGGCATCACTCGAAGGAGACAGCGTGCTTGTTGGGGAAGCTTCCAATCCAGTAAAATAAGCAAAAACATCGCTGTTAGAGGCTCAACCAGAGCAGATGCTCTGGCACCCGTGAGGCTGCTTCCCTGGGTGAAGCAGTGTCACTGTCTCTAATCCAAAGCAGTGATAAATCATAGGTGACCTTCAGTAATTTATTACTGCCTTGTGCAAAACACTGCCGTTTCTCTGGGCCAGTTCCTGTGCATCTGCCTGGGATCACAGTAATTCCAATCTTTAGCATCGTAATGGGTTTGTCATGGGCTAGATAATGATAAAAGGCTGGGGGTGTAGGTGGTTGGTGGGTACCAAGCTGCTGGAAGCACAGCATTGTGTGCACCAGTGGCAGCTACCACTGGCCTTTGCTGGTGTGGGAAGAGCTATCCCAGGCTGCTGGGTTTGCAGAGCCAGGCAGGATCACTCAGGGACACCAGTGGCTCGTCCACCCTGGGACAGAAAGAGGCTGTTCAGACTGCCAGGCGTCAGCAGGCTCTGCCCTTCTGCCGTGCGCTCCATCCGCAGCAGTAAGACTAATGCTGTTAGTGGTAAGTGATGGGAGAAGCGCCGACCGCTCTGCGTTGTTTGCAGCGTGGCAGATGTTCCGTTAATGATATGGAACATCTCAGGGTGAGTGCTGCGGGTTTAGATTTCACAGCAATGTGCTGAGCTCCTGCCTAAATCCAGAGCCAGGTTTGGAGGTGGTGGGCAGGAATTGTGGTGCTCGTTGATTGCAGACTGGGGCTGTTTGGGTAAGGCTGTGGGCTGGAGCTGCATATTGAGGCCATAGCAGTGGCAGGTGCTTGGTCCTTCAGAAACCTTGGTGGGCACCTATTTGTGTCTAAAATACAGTGTTAGGTGCTTCAGCTCAGACAGTCGATCTTGCACGGTTCCCTGCAGCAGTTGGGATGGGGTCGTTGTCTGCTCTGTGCCAAAATGTAGTAAGGAGTTGGGATCTTTCCTTCTGGTGCAAGAGAGTGGTCAGTGGTGGTCATACAGATGTGGTGGCTCACGGGGTTTGCCCTGGTGCCACACCAGCCTTGCAGGCCCCTGTACTGGATCACAACCTGCTCGCTTTCAGATGCTCTGCCCCTGTGTGGAGCCCAGTGATGCTCAACCCAGGCCCCAGGTGCAGGTGCCTGAGTTTAACCAGCTTGCTCTGTGTCCACAAGGATAATGTGAGCTTGGCTGGACTGAATGTTATTTCCCCCCTAGACAAGTCATGGAGAGAGAAAAGAATTTCTAAAAGCAAAAACTTCCCCTGATACTTTAATTGTGAGGCAAAATTTACGTTTTGATTTTGGAGATCAATAGCAATTCGCAAATAATTCTCCTGTGCTGCTACAGGTTATCCATCAGCTCTGGGTCTCTGCTCAATAGAAGCCATTATTGGCTTTTGTTTGTTTGTTTGTTCAATATTAGTGTTTTTTCCAGCTGTTCTCCAGGTCTGTATTATAATGACGAATTGCAGACTTGTGGGCTTTTTTTCCAAATAGTCTTAAAAATGCAGATTGATGACATCATGACAGTGTCACTGAGCCAGGACACACCAACAGCAGCAGCTGTGAACATCTGGGATGAAGTGGTGCTAAGGAGGGCATATGCCCCATGCAGGTGAGCACTGGGCAAGCAGACTGGACCTTTGGGATAGGCTGGGGCTCGCTGCTGCCTCTGTGCCCCCCAACACTTGTCCTTGTGCCCGAGGACAGGCTAAGGGAGCAGAGCCTGCTGGGTGCTGCTTCTGTGTCTCTGGTCTGCTCCGTCCCTCACCCACACTCGTGTCCCAGCCATGCTGGGGGCTCCTGTGGTGATGTGCCAGAGGAGCGTGTGTGCTGGACTGCAGTGGCCTGCACCCTGCCAAGTGCCCTTGCATGGCACTTTGGGGGATGGCGCAGCCGTGCAGAGCCCGTAGCCTCTGGGGCACAGCAGGGTCCTGAGCTGGATGGGGGAGTCACCTTAGGGAGCATCCGTGAGCCCAGAGCTGAAGCTGTCCAGACCCTCTGGGCTCTGTGGTGCAGGGCTGTTTGCCAGCACTGGGCCTGTGCTATTACGGGCAAATTACCTGTGGAACGACTTTTTAGTACTGAAAGAAATAACTTGATTAGTAATTATTGGTGCAGAACACTTGGGGAGTCTCTGCAAAAGGTGAGGATGGGCGATTTCACTGGAGCTACCTGTCAGTTTTGTCATCTAATTATAAGACTGTTCAGTGCCAAGAGTCTGGACAGAGAAAGGAAGAAAAACCCTCAGCGTAATTGCAATGGTCATATTTTGTAGCTACTAATTACTTGCTTCACAATTAATGTTTCTCTGGCTGGCTGGGGAGCTGTCATGGCCTTGGCTTGGGACAAAGAACTTGATGCTTCTCATTGCATAGCTTCTGGACCTTGTTAAATGTGGGGCTGGGTGGGGAAGGGGATGAGACCCCTGCTCTGACCCCAAGCAGCCCCAGCCCCACTGCAGACAAGCAGGAGAGTCCCTCTGTGTCACCCATCTACTGTCACAGAGCTGGAGCTGCCAAAGTCCTGGGTGTGCTGGTGTGCACCCCTGGGTGCTGGAGGCGGGGTGCTGGTAATGACCATCATCTTCTCACCCTCATTAGCCGAAACAGGCTAATTCCTAATCCACGTGTCCTGCCGTGTCCTTTTGTGGCACGTGTGTCGTATTCGCTAGAGAAAGATGGGTCAGGATCGGCTCTTCCAGCCCGGGGAGGGAGAGGCTGGTGCTGAGAGAGGGGCGCTGCCGGGGCTGGGCTGGCTGGCTCCCTGGTGGGGGTGGGCAGGGTGCTGACAGGCAGAGCATGGGCAGACTTGGGTGGTGTCAGGTCTCACAGTGTCTGGTGGAGGGACATCACAGGTTGCTTTGTATTTTTGCTTTTATTTGAAGTGTGTGTGGCAAGCACAGCCCCCTTCTGCTCCATCCCCAGTGCCATCATTGGCCTTGGCAAAGAGAGAAAGGGGATGGGGGCTCCCCATGTCCCATCTAGAGGGGCTGGGGGGCACAGCTGTTCCGTGCTGGCACAGTGGGGCTGGGTGCTGCAGGTGCCTTAGGTTCACAGTGGGCTGCCATGGTCAAAGGGAGCTCCCCTGGAGCCCACTGTGCTGTCTGAGCCCCTGACCTGCGAGCTGTGGCTCGTGGCTGCTGTGTGTGTGCCAGGCAGGTGCAGGCAAGGTGGGAGGAGAGAAGCAGAGTCCGAGCCTGGAGCCAAGGAGTGACAGGCACTGAGGTTATTTATTGTTTACTGTTTGCTTCTAACAAGCATCACTTTCAGCTTATTAATTGTGGCAGGATGTGAGCTGGGTGAAAATTCATTAGGACCCCACCATCTAAGTGGCCAAACTGTTAAGTACTTATTTTCCGCTCTCTAAACAGACATAGTAATTTTTCTCTTCACACATTGTTTTACACCAGGTTAATTTCAGCAGTAAATTGAAATCAAATGAAAAGCAGCTTTCCAGCCCAGGAGCCCTTCCTGGCACGCGTGCCTGAGAACAACAGCCCCTGTCAGGGAGACAATTCCTGAAGCACCAGGAAGCACAGACAGACACACAGAGCCAACAGACAGATGGACAGAGGAAGACTGTGCCTGTGTTGTTCACATGTCCTGTTTGTGTGAAGTATGTGGTGGAGCTCCTTCCATTACCATGGTGCTGTTACAAAGTGAGACCCTCTTGAGCCTTGCAGGGGGCCAAGCTGTTTTGGTCTCTCTTGGCCTCCTGTAGCCAGTGTCTCAGTGTCTCTTGTCTCTCTGCTTTCTGCTCCAGCCGGGCAGCTCTCGGCAGCAGGTCTGTGCCAGTTCTGTGTCCTGAATTCTGCAAAGATTCAGGTGGTCGCAGCTTGTCCCATGCTGGTGTCTGTCCCTCCCAGGACCCTCATGGATAGTGACAATGAGTGTTTGCAGGTAGAGTCAAGAGAAATGGAGGGGCAGGGAGAAGCACCACCTGAGAACAACACGCACTGGACAAGGGGGAGCATCCTTCACTGAACAGAAAGAAAATCACTGTCCTGGTTGTCTGCAATGTGGTGCTGAGGATGGCAGGAGCTGTCGAAGGAGGCAGAAGCTTTTGGAGCTCAGACCCACCTGCAGTTGCCTGGTTGTGGTCCATGGGGACCTCCGGCCCCGCAGCATAGGAGGGACATGGGGTGCTGGCAGCCACAGGAGTGCAGGTGAGGGATGCGCTGGTGTCCAAGTCTGGGACAAGGTGCTGAGGTTGATGGCTCCACGTGAGCTCAGTCTGCTCATAAATCAAAATCCTGATGTGAACTTTAGCAGCATCCATAAATTCTTCATTTATCATTATTAAAGATATGTCAACATTCAAAACCTGATTTATAGCTGGTAATTTAGATCATGGATTGTCTCTGATACAGTAAACTATTCATATCCAAAGCCCATCATGAAGTTTTCTACTTATTAGGAATTAATGAGTCATAAACCAGTGCCAGAACAGGCTGTTAGTGTGAATGAAGGGAAGGCTGTGACTGTTGGGGTTTCCCTCCAGAATGAGTATGAAGGAACCCCTGATGTGCAGCTGACTGGTCCACGAAGCCTTTTGCCTGCCCTGGGCTGGGCTGCGCATTGCGGTGGGTCCTGGTCCTGCTTGACTGGCCGGGGCTCGGCAAGATGCTGCCTGCCAGCCAGAGCCCTGCCAGCCAGCCAGGCTGCTCTACCAGGTGCTCTCCTCTTAAATTTTACAATACATATGTTAAATCTCCAGTTCTTCTCTGCACTGGCAAAGCTTTGAAGTTTCTTTATCTGCAGGAAAGGCCATCTGCTGCTCCAACACCATGGAAACGGCTTTCAGCAGATAAAAACTTTATCATTTTAATTCAGCAACAAATACCGTAAAGTCAATAATTTATTGTGCAGTTTACAAGGTATTTCTCTGAGTCTCTGGTATGTCTGTGGTTTGTTTTTAATGTTGTAGTGTTTTTGCATTTGTGTAAGTGCCACAGAATTGACATTAGATAGCGAGACAGATTGTCCCATCTTGAGCAGCATCTCCCAGTAAACTGGCAACAGCTGCTAAATTGATGTGCTGTCTTGACATACCTTCATAAATAACGTATTAAGTCCTAAAATCAAACTCTTTTAACACCTAAATTAAATGGAATAAAAGCTTAAATCATCAGGTAAGTACATTTGCAGGTGCCAGGCCATTGTGCTGTCAGTGGGCAATGGGGCTGGGCTCGGCAGTGGGAGCTGGAGCCTTTTGGCTGAACCAGGGTCCTGCTGCAGGTGTGAAAGGGCTGCAGAATTTCCATGTGAGGTTAGGGAAGGTTTCCTGACAAATCTCATTAGGTGGAGAACATGGGTCCCTGTAAATTGTGTTCCTCGGATGCCAGGAGAGCTGGGAGGGGTAACAGAACCTGCAGACCCTGGCTGTCTCCCCACCTGCTCGCTGCTCTCTGGCTCACCGGCTCTGCCCTGGCTGCTGCTGGGACAGGGCTCCCATCGTAGAACCATCTCCTTTGTTCCGGGAGCACAGTGCTTCCAGCCCTGCCTGCTTCTGAAAACACTGCCGGGCAAATCTCTTGGCCGCTCGTGGAGGTGGTGGCTGTGCCTTGTGTTTCTGTGTGATCCGTGCCAGTGGCTGCAGCTCTCACAGGCGTGTCCCCTGCGGTGTCCTGACTGGCGCTCACGCTCGTGTGTGCTCAGAGTTCGGACGTGCAGGTGGGGCTGTTGCAGACCTTGGGCTGATGGGGACGGAGCCTCCCCCGGGGTGGAGGGGCCATGGCCACGCTGCAGTGGTGGCCTTGTGTGTCCTGCTTGGCTTTGGAAGTAGGAAAGGTGAGAATGTGTTGGTACCAAACCGGTTATTGATTTGTTGGTTTCGTTTGGCTTTGTGGAGGATGTTTTGTATCCTAGCGCCTGGTTAATAAGACCTCTGCTCACTAGCTGTGACAGACTATTGTATTTTGGTTAAAATATTACAGAGAGATACTGGTATGATAGAACGTGCAACATTATCTCTAATAAGCAATTATATTTCATTATATGAATTAATTAAAACCTTACACTTAAACCAAGTAGCTAATTACAGACCTTTTAGTTTAATAAAGATAGAGTATGGAAAGGGATAATGTATATGGTAATTATTGAGTTAAGCAGAATGTAATGTGCATCTGGGGCTTGCCTAGGACATTCGCAGTCAATACTTAATTACTTTACTGGTTTCTGAAGTCTACGTGGCATCTGGCCACTCTGCTCATGCTCCCTCTCCTGAGACATCATCGCTGCTGTGATTTACCTATGGCTGCTCTTCTTTTGGTGGGTTAGTGGGATGCCAGGGCAAGGGGATGTGTCTGGTTGGGCTGATGTGCCGTGGTGGGTCAAGACCGGCTCTTGGTTGGTGCCTGTGGCGTGGTGGACCTGCTCTGTGCTTGACCCAGCCCTTCTATTCTGTGGCACATGCTGGTGGCCCATCTCCGTCTGGCTCCTTCCCATGGGGCCCTTGCATGGCTCTGGGCTCTGGCGACGGGCCCTGCTTGGTGCTGCTTCCCAACCCTGCCAACAGCCTCAGGGATTCCACTACTGCTCTGTTCTGCCGGGAGGCAGACGCGTGATGAGGTGCGGGTCTGCGCTGGCAGCTGGCAGAGCAGAGACCTTTGCTTCTCCAGCTTGCCTTGATTGAGCGTTGTTCCCGACATCGCACAACCCTTACGGTAACACAGAGGGAAAATTTATTTAGTGATGCTTAAGGTCAGGTTTTGAGAGTTAACAGGTACAAGGTCGGAACAGAGAGTTCCAAGAGAAAACAAAGCATAAACCGCTGTCCTATGCCGAGCGCAAGGGCCAGGCTGCGCCCTCGGCTCTGGTCCCAGTGCCACAGGGCTCCAGTGGCGTGCGGCAGCTCAGGGAAGCCAGAGCCCCACAGGGCTGCCTGGGGCTGTCTGTGGCCGCCTGTTACTCACACTCACTGCCAGTGAAAACACGGTCATGCTCCTGGTCCTTCCTACGGGGAGGAGTGGAAGTCATCTCAGACCCCACTGCCACATTCCCTTGCGGGGATGTTTGGTGAGGCTAAACCTTTCCACAGGCATGTAAACAACCCCAGAGAGCTGTCAGCATTGAGCGCAGCCATCCCGGCATGGTAACGATGGGCCGACAGCAGATGTGAGCTTAATGACTGGATGTGAACTTAATGACTGGCAGGCAACGGGACTTGCTGGCTGGGGAGACTGGAACTTGACACAAAGCCAGAGGTGTCCGGCCAGAAAATTCTGGCTTGTTTGGGAAAGGCCACTGTGATGCTGCAACACTTGAGCTGGCTGGATTATGAGCAGCGGCAAAGAAGCCAGCAGTAAATGGAAAGTGGGGTAAGTTATACCACGGGTTCCTCAGCAAGCAATCCGGGCAGACAAGGCAGCTTCCGAGCGGTGATGTGCCAGAGAACAGGAGTGTGCAGGATCTGAACACGCACTGCAGGCGTGAGACAAACTGTTGGTTAAAACACAGCAGCTTGAGATTAGAACAAGAACGGCAAGGTGAGCAGGAGCTGGGTGAAGGCGACAGCCATGGGGCAGTGGTGTAGGGCGGTGGGGTTCATCTGGGGCACCCACTGGCACTGGGAAAAGCACTGTGGGCACAGGGCACTGATGGCTTAGGGAGCAGGGATGTTTTGGAGAAAAATGCAGGAGTTATGTAACCAGGATGGAATTTATTAGTTCTAAGTGCAGTGCTGTGCTTCAGGCCTGGCAACACTTTCTGCTGTAAGTGGAGTTGATCACTTAGAAACGGCTGCACTAGAGAAAGACCCAAGTTTATCAGTGCATCCTGAGATGATTCCTCTGTCCTTCAGTGTCACTGTCATCTGGCCTGCAAAAAATGGCCTGAGCTGCTTCACAAGGAGGTTTTTCCATCAGACACACCATGGTCTGCAGGGCTACAAAGAGGGGCTCCAGCATCATGCATTGTGCTGCAGGTGCCTGTTCACCCTCAGATGCCTTGGGGTTTGCTGTGTGTGGAGGGCTTGGTCCCATGCCTGGGCACGTCTGTGGCCAGGGGAGTGCATTGGAGGGTCAGTGGCAGGACGGACCTGCCAGCAGCTGACAGCGCATGGGCCCTGGCAGCGTGGGGCTGGGGTCCCGCTGGCGACTGCCTCAGCTCGGCAGCAGGAGGTGGCACTGCCTCCACCCCTTCAAAGGCAAAATGCTAATTCCTGTCTGAGCAAGAAGAGCCACTAATTGTATGTAAGCCCCTTCCATGATATTTGATTTATGCTTCATGCAGCACCCCTGCAAAGGGTTTGAACAAGGATGAAAGGCCCCTTTTAGGAAGAGAGGCTGTGTGATTAAGCAGCTCTCTTCCTTTTCACTCAAGTACTGCACTGGCTGGCAGCTGCTCTGTGCCTGTGATAATTATGTCAGAGCCTGGGGTGCCATCAAGGGTCTCCGACCATCTGCAAGTGAAGAGCTTCTTTCCAATTACTAGCACTGGCATCCCATGTCCTCTTTGGTCCAAGCTGATGTTTGCTGAAGGATATTGGAAGAATTAGTAGATATATTTCTCTCTAATCCTGTCCCAAGTGACAACAAAATCAAACTAGAAAGCACCAGATTGTGTGCTGTTGTTTTAGGCAATAGCCCAGTGGTATTAATGAAGGTTTTTATCATTCTGGGGGCTGCATTGATTTAGAGAATGAAATATCCAAGGTAACAAAGCTGGATGAATTAAAAGCTTAACAACATCAAGAGGTGTTACTGCACCACAAGTTCTTCGGGAACTTGCCTGGGCTGTCCCAGTCCTTGAGACTGGTGTCCTGCCAGGCAGTGTTATCCTTCCCTCTGGGCTGTTCACATGCTCTCTGACTCCTCTTTCTAGAAAGGAGGCTTTAGGGGAAACCAGGCTGTGGGGTTGCTGCCACTCACCCTCCTCAGTGTTCAGCAGCTGACCGCTGGCCCTGGCACGACCCGTTGGGTGTGGGGATGGGACCTGCCCGTCCCCACAGCCAGAGGAGAGGTGCCTCGCTCAGGGATGCGCTGCAGCCAGGAGACGGACAGAACGGTGGAGGGATGGCACTTCGTATTTGGTGTTTTTGTCAGGAACGCAGAGAGCTGGGGCTGTTGAGGGGGTTCAAAACCCAGGAGACCATTTGTCACTGTCTGTGTTTTGGCTTATATTATATTATATTTGATGAGCCAAATAATATAAATAAATGGACTGTATTTGCAGAGGTGATGCTTCTGCATTTCTAACTGGCATGAACAAGCAGCTTTGGGGAAGAATAGCAGGGCGTGTATGTTTCTGAGAATTGTCTTCAGTCTTTGCTCTTCTTTCCTGGCAATATCAGCAAGCTCTCAAGCACCTCTGCTCTGTAATCTAATCAGTCCTAGGGAAACAGGATTTGCAGCAGTGTCTGACCACTTAAGTACCCACCAGCAGAGTAAACACCAGATGTATTTTATGAGAATGGCCAAAAGCTATCCCAGCACCTTTTAATGCAAAGATGGGGGCTCTAGAACCTGGACCTCGCCCTGCTTTGGGCTGCTGCTCCAAATTCCACCACTGCTGACTTTGAGCAAGGTCTTCTGTGAGTCTGAGCTCTGCAAAGGCTCCAGCTGTTCACCCAGGACACAGCCTGTCCCCATGCCATCCCTTGGAGCCTGCAGGTGAAGTGCTGTGATGCAGACACCCATGGCTCCAGTTGTGTTTCCCATTTTCATGTCTGGAGCTCACGAGGAGGTGACACTCATCTCTCAGGCTCTGCCTGTGCTGCGGTGCTGTGTCTGGGCTGGCTGCATGGGTGTCACTTCTGGGGAAAGGGAGCGGTCAGAGGATTCATCACGCTGTGCCATGCTGTGAGCAGCGCTGCTGGGGCTTCCCTGGGGATGTGCTAGGGGATTTATGGGTGTCTTCCAAGGTTTTCTCCTTTATTATTTTTGATTAGTAGATAAAAGGCACATTTCTTCTTTTAATGGAGTCTCTGATGTTAATGGCCTCCCTCCACTCAGATTAAGGTGCTTTGGACTGTTTTACTCTAATAGAGGATGATTGAGAAGCGTCTGTTTGGGTCACAGTTGGCTTCCTCCCACATCTTCCTGTGCTGTGCTGCTGCCACCCCACCAACGCGCTTCCTGGAAATTGAAATCCAAAGGGCTGGAGGAGCTCATCCTCTGCCTTTGCAGCTTCTCCAGTGCCCTGGCCTCCTGGCCTCTTCCTTGCTGTGAACACATCTGGGGACTGGCCCAAGAAGTGTGTGGACTGTAGGATGGGAGCGGGGGAAAGGCTGCGCCCACCCTGCTGAGCTCCAGGGGCAGCTGGTGCTGCAGTGACTGCCTTCCCTGGTGTGCTGTGGGAGCAGAGCTGCCCACCCTGCCTGGCCCTTCCAGCCTCTGCCACAAGCCTTGTCCAAGGGCAAAGCAAAGCGCTGGAATTTGCAGGATAATCAGAGCTATTAGAGGCACTCTTGTGTGCAAGAGGGTGTGAAATGCAGATGGATGGAGGTAGAGAACTCCGGGGAGCAGGAGAGAACAAGTGGGGACGTGTCTATGTCCCTGCTGAGGCTGGGGTGGAGGGAATGCAAGCTGTGGGAGCCAGCACGGAGACACCAGTGACCCCGTGCCGCGCTCGGCCGCAGGCATCTCCAAATCGGCACGGAGCAGCTCCCCAGGCTGCAGTCTCATTGTATTAACAAGGCACCATTTCTGCATTTTAAGTGTGTGCTTCTTGATGTTGTCCTGCCTCCAAATGATCCTGAAAATGTATCGTCTACTTAACTACCTTTTAATTAAAAGTCAGGGATATTAGAAAAGAGGAATCAATTCCTGTCACAATTAAGAGCTTGAACAATTGCAGCATGTTTCAGCAAAGGATCCTCTCTGGACTTATTGATCTGTATTGTCATAATGTCTGCTTTATTACCATGGCTCAGACGGTCTTAAATGAATATTTTGCCTGAATTATGCATGTCATCTGGCAGGCAGAGCAAGCTGCCCGCTGCCAGTCGGAGCCTGCAGGGCTTCCAGGCCCCCATGCCTGCTGACTGGGATGGGGACTGGGGTGAGCAGCCTTTTGCCCTGTGGCATTGGGCTTGTCTGTGAGTGTGATGCTCACGCCAAGGGCCTGGGTGCCTGCTGGAGCGGGCCAAGGAGTGTCAGAGTTTGCAGCCCCAGAAACCATCTCAAAGCCTGGAGGCAGCCCTGGTGAGTGGCACCCAGGGAACAGGAATCGGCAACCGTCAGCACCTGCCGGAGCATCCCGTACCCAGTGTGATGCCGTGTCGCTTGATGGGAGCAGGACTGGGACCAGGAGGGCAAGCTGTCACCGGGGCTGGAACCTTCCCCGCAGGAGGCCACAGCAACCCTGGCCACTGAAGCCTTCCTCTCCCTCTCCTTCTCCTCTGTTTCGCTCAGCAGAGAGGGGCTGCAGGGAGGTATCCAGTGCTCTTCTCTGTGGAAGTGATGGGAGAGTAGGAGGCTGATTAATCAAACTCTAATGTGATGAAGGACTTTTTTAAAGGTAGAAGATGTCCCAGCTATGTTTTTTCTGCCCTTTAAAAGTTCTTGAAAACTAGGGGGTCTTGGAGGAAAGAAAATTGATTTCTCATGTTTTCTTTTGTACCTCAGGGCAGAAAGTAAATTCAAAGGGGCCGTGACATGAAAGGTCAGAGTCTCTGTTGCTGCAGCTGATAATGAGATCCCACAGATAAATCAAAATACCTGGATTTTACCACAGAGGAGCTACTGGTTTAACCCAAGATATTGGGATTAGGAAGAAGAAAGGACATGTGCTAAAATCTTGTCTGCCGTGGAAGCAGACTTGGCAGTGGGAATGACACAGCCCCTGACTGGGGCTGACTTCCTGAGGGCTGTATCCTAGTGGTGCCTGGCATGTCCTGTGGCTCCCTGTAGTTTCTGCTTTCTCCTCTCCTCTGTTCTGCTCCCCCCAGCCCTGCAAGCTGCTTGCGCACCCATAGCCACCTCGCCCAGACCTGGGGCTGGGGAAGGAGAAACTCGTCCTCGGCAGCATTTCTTGTAAACCAACAGCCACGGCTCCCAAGGCTGCTGCCCGCCAGATACCATTTGCTTTGTGATAAATAGGATTCACATTGTAATTTCTGTCTCTTATTAATGCTTTTAATCTGCAGACCTCGGGAGCACTCAGGCAGGGAGAGGTGAGCCAGAGAAAACCAGGAGAGTGATGCTCAGAAGAAAAGGAAAGAAGCAGAGAAAAGTGAGTAGTATGAACTCTTTACCTTTCTATCCCATTAGCACGTTCACCGCAGGTTGCAAAATCCTGTCAGGAGCTGGCAGAGCTGGAAGGCAGCACAGGCGCTGGGTGCCAGGTGCTGGGCGCTGGGCTGTGGCTCCGGCTCTGCAGGTGCCAGGGCTCTCCCCGCTCACAAGGCTGCAAAGTTGGGGTGTTGGGGGATGGCTCCTGCCCCTGGCTCCAAGTGCCTTCTCCTTGCTGGGACAGCCTCTGGCTTTGATCTTTGCTCCTCTCGTTTGTGCATTAAGTGACCCTCAGGCTTGTGTTAGTGCCTTTGGTGTGTGACTAATTGGAGAAGTGTCTAATCTTGTCCTCCACCGATGTTACCATTATGCAGCCTGTGATTAAACATGCTGTCAGCTGCTGCTGTTTACAGATAATAATGCTGCTTTCTCTCCATTCCTACACCATCAGCCTCATTAGGAAGGTTTATGGATAAATTAGTCAGTCTGGGGTTGAATAATGTCTCCAAATGCATCCACTGAGCCCTGCATCTTCTGACTCTGGGTGGCCAGATGTGACTGTGGTGACCCTGAACCTCTGCAGAGTGCAGAGACCCAGCCCCACACCAGGATGACCCTGGTCTGGAGCCTCACTGCTGTCCCCAGTTTGGTTCTCTTCAGGGAGACCCTTTCAAGGGTGTGTCCCCCCAGTTTTGCTACCAGACTGGAGGCAGCAGTAAGTGTCTGGGTTGATAAAATTCTCTCTGATGCTTCATTACATCCAAATCTGCAATACATGCAAAAAGATGCTCTTTTTCCACTCTTGCTGAATGAAACATTTATACATTTCCTGAGAAAGCTCCTGGTACGGGTGGTGCATGGCCTTTCAGATACAGTAGGAACAAACTGCAGCTGTGGATGGGAACAGGTTGTTTCTGCCATTCGTTATTCTTTCTCCTAATTATAATGCAGATTGGACACTCTCTCCAGCATTTCCTCCCTTTCTGTTTATTTAAGCAGTATTTTTGTGAACCTACATGGCAATCTCACCCTGGGACGCGAGTGCACTGATATAATGAAACCAAATTTATTGCTTCCCCAAGCTGCAGCCCTTTCCCCCGACACCCCTTCCACCAGCAGCCAGAGCTGAGTGTGGGGCTGGGGAAGGTCCCTCTCTCCATCAGCACAGAGCTGGCAGGACCCCCATGACAGGTGTCCCAGGGGACAGAGTGGCTAGTGGCTGGCAACGCCTCTCCAGGGTCGGCATCCAGCCCGTTGAGGTGGCAGGCGGAGCAGAGGCACCCGTGGGTGTGGGAAGCCGTCCAGCTCTCGGCTGTGCACAGAACACTTGGTAATTATCGGAGAGCTTTAATGGAGCTGGACACACTGCACTGGTGCCTTATTTAGAGTCTGCCCAAGTGCCGAGTCCTGGAGTGCAAAATGCTTCGAGGAATTAGCCCCAGCTGGAGTAAATTGCTAATTATCATTTGCAAAGTCTATTACCCTCTTTATCATGGGCAGATGAAAAAGGCTCACTCTGCATGACCTCCCTGTCACCCTCACCCCATGACAAAGGGATAATTGGTGAGTGCCCTGTGGTGATTGAGTTAGTCCCAAACTGTCTTTCTTCATCAGCGTGTAGTGCAGCTTGCATCTTTGATTGCCTAATGAATGGGAGCTGGAGCAGCATCACCCCAAGGAAATCCACTGTAGCTCGGTGCCGTGACTCCCGTGCCCTTGTAAGGGATGTTCGCTGCCACTTTGTTGAGGGGCCAATAAAGATGGTAATTGATTTTAAATGATGATCAGTGCAAAGACTTAAATGTAAAAAAAAGCTTTTAACAAATTGGGGGAAACCCTGTGAAATAGGGAAATCCACACCCGGGGCGTGTTGACACTGGGGTCCCCCTCGGTGGTGCATGCACAGAGCTGTGGGTCCCCCGGCAGCAGCGTAACCAGCCTGGCATGGGCTTAGTCTGCAAATTTACAAATGTTTGGGTTGCAAATTCAGCACAATATTGCTGGCAGCAGTCGAGGGAGGTCCAGGAAGAGCATGGGCTGGGCGAGAGCTTGGCACAGGGGCAGGTGCCAGCCTCTGTCGTAGCCACTCTGGAGCATCCTTCCCAGTTCTTGAGGCCAGAGATTCGCCACACCCAGCTGTCTAACCAGTGGGACCAGTCTGTCTGAAACGCGTCTGACCATGAGTGGTGGCCACACATTGCAGATCCCTTTGTAAAACATAAACAACCTGCTGTGAAATTATTTCTGATGCCACTGAAAATGAAAATCCTAATGACAGCACTTCAAACAGAACTGCTGCAAATCTCTGTAAGTGATTTTAATGAAACCAGCCAGGAATACAAGGAGAGCAAATCAAAGCTAGGACAACTCCTTTGTTCAAATTACATGTAATTGGTAACAAAATTATGATAATGGTTGTTTGCACCATTATACTTGAAGTATATCATCATTTCTATCACAGACCTCGGCTCTCAGAGGCTCAGACACCTGAGCTCTCAGTCTGCAATTCTGTCTTTCAACCAGAGGATGAGAACCAGCAGCAGAGGAGCTGTTAGAATGTGAAGAAGCTCATCTGTGCAAAGACCGAGGTGCCAGCATCCTGCCCTGTATTTGGCACCGCTGGCAAAGCATCTTTGCAGGGCAGGACCATCCTCCCCAGGGAAGCTGGAATATCTTTCTCGTTGAGAACCTCCCCCAGCCCAGTTATAGCTGTGCTCTGCACACTCCCATCACAAAGGTCCACCCTTGGTGCCAGCAGTAAAGGGGCTGGTGGGGAGTCTGGACAGGCAGAGCAGCTCCGGGAGGCTCTGGGGTCCAGCTGCAATGGCATCAGCCCCAGTGCCTCTGCTGTAGGAGTGCAGGAGGTCTGTATTTTTGATTCTGCTGCTCAGCAGTTACTGAATGGGTGGGGCAGGACACAGTCCCAAATTCAATATGTTTACTTGAACTAATTGGACATTAATTAGCACTGAATTACAGTTGGATTCCTCTGGAGCTCTAAATTGCTTTTCTGTTAGCACCGAATGGTTTTCTCTTGATCAGTGCCACCCAGGTGGGTGTCAGAGCCATGGTAGTGGCCAGTCAGTGGTGACTGCCATGACTCCCACGGGACTAAACAGCCCCTCCTGGCTGTGGAAGGGCAGGAGGGGCTGGGCGGACCCCTGGGAGATGCAGGAGCTGTGGCTGACCCAGACACTGCTGAAGGAGAGCCCAAGGGTGCTGGACTTGCCTCCCACCAGCAGCCAGTGTCTCTGATGGCCTCCTGCTCCTGATGCTGGCTCCAGCTCTGCCACGTGCCCCATCCCCAAGTGCCACTGACACTGAGCTGCATGACTCTGTGTCCCATCAGAACAGCAAAGGGAGTCTAATGCATGCAATAAATCTGTAGAGTTGGGTGGCCCATGTGCACTTGTGCATCCATTGCTGTCTTCTCCACAGAAACAATTACATCAGACAGGTTTTAAAACAGATGCTTTTTCCTTTACAGGGGTTTTGTGACTGGAGCTGAAGACAGCACGGGGACCTGTGACCAGCCTGGGCTGGGCAGCCTGGGCTGACCAGTGCTGCTGAGCTGGCACAGCATTGCGCAGACCAGGGCCCCTTCATAACCCCTCCGTGTCAGATGAGGTGAGACAGAGCAGTACTTTGCCTGTGTTGGGTCCCTGAAGGGTTCTGGCTGTGGGCGATGCACCCCGGACCCTGGGGATGGGGCTGCTGCCCAGTGTGTTGTGGGGTCATGGTGCTGTCTCACTGCTCTCATGGAGGGTCCTGTCCCCAGCTCTAAGAGGAGCAGCTGGAGGGGTGGGAAGGTCACGGGGCACTGGAGGAGACCAGCTTCTGCACAGCAGTTTGCACCCATCTCTCACCTTCACCAGGTGCTTGGCTCCATGCAGCAGAGAGCATGGCCATGGCTTCTCCCTCCACCAGCCTCCAGATGCTCCCAGAGCGCAGCTCCACATGGGGAGAGGGTAACTCCTGAGCTCAGTAAATGCCTGGGCTTGCCCTTCAGGTTGTGTCCCCAGATTGCAGCTCCTGGATCTCTCCTGTCCGGCTCTAGTTAATAGCATGTGATGATTTGTCTCCAGTTGAGTTGGAGTTTAATGCTGAATGGATCCTTGCCCCCAGTGAAGGGCTGGGTTTCATACTGATGATGACAGAATGGAATATTACTTATGTAAATGTAATGATCATACGCTGCCCAGAGCTCTGGATTTTCTCAGTATGTGAAGAATGTGAGGCATTTAAAAAAATTAGACACTTACTATATTTTACATTATTTTCTACAACGTGCATCTCTGTGGGCTGCCTAGAAATCCATTAGCAAGAAATGTAAAGAAGCTTAAAGGCATTTACCCGGATTAGCTGCCTTTATGTAGTCAAGGATCTTTTATGTGATTACCTTAAAAGCTAAAGAGCTGCTGCAAAACATTTATAGTACAGAGATCCTGAAGCAAAGAGTACACATCTGACAGAAAAATTAAGCCATTAAAAACAAATACATAGTGATGGTTGCTTTTATTTTCAGACAAACAATGTAGAAGGGAAAAGGAGTTAATACACAGAGTATTTCCCTTTTGCAGCCCGCAGGGCAGGGCTGTGCAGCTTCTCTCGTGTAATTCACGGAGAAGCTTTATGTGAACTTTTATTTTCACTGTGATTTCTACCAGCTAGCAATGAGGAGAGGGTGGAGGGGCAAGGCAGTGCTGCTGGCAGGGCACTGGCTGCACTGGAGCATGGTCCTCGTGGGAAGCAGTGTCTGAGCCCTGGGATCAGCTGGGGGCAGGGGGCTGTGGAGGTTCGGAGGGTACCTGCTGTGTGTTGTTTGAGCTGCACTAACTGCTGCTTTCCAGTGTGGGATGTTTACTTAATGCCAGGTACATCAGTGCTGTGCTGCTTCTGCCTGCTCTGCTCTTCTCTGCCTCTGGCCTCATCGCAGCAGAAGCGGCAAAACTTGTCCTGGAGCATGTTTTTGTGACATGCCCATGACAGCACAAAATTGCACAAATCCCTTGTTTTCTGGTGTAAGAAAATCCTTTCAAGTGTGGAAGAAGGAGAGGTGTAAAAGCTTCTGTGAGGTTTCTGCTTGCTCCTCCTTTCTTCAAGGGCAGCTCTTACAGCCACATACCAAGGCCCACATCCTCCCAGCTCCTTCGTCCTTTAGCATAAAAAGTCATTTGTCAGCAAAAGAAACAAAGTTTTGTTTTTCAGTCCAGATCTGGCCATCCTCCCACTGAGACTTTCAACTCTTTATCTCAGGAATTGACGGTCTCAGATTCTGATCCTCTTTCCTTGGTGTTTGTATTGATTTTCTTTTTTCCAGGAGGGTTATTTTCACTGTGGTTTCAAAACTATCTTTCTGTCTCCACTTACAGCAGGTAATAGCTCAGCTCAGAGAATTACACATTTTCTGGGCCGTGCTGGCCCCAGCTCTTTGCAGAAGTTCCCCTGGCAATCTGGAGCATACACGACCAGGCATCTTTGCTTTCCCAGTCTCGTTTCTCCAGGCTCATCCTGTGGCTGTGGTAGTGCTTGGGAGTGGGGTGAGGGAAGCTGCCTGTGCACCGGGTGTGAGTGATAGAGATGACCAGATCACCTGGGCATTCCTCTTCCTTCACTTACAGAGCCTGGCCTCTTGTGCTGCTGGTGCTTGAGGAGGCAGCTGCTCTGCTGTGCCGTGTCCACTGGCCCCAGGGGACTGCGTCCCTCTGTCCTGCTCCCCGAGCACGTCCCTGGTGCTGGCTTGGCTCTGCTGCAGCCCGTCTTTGGGCTCAGGTGCCCGTCTCTGATCATCAGCTGTGCTTGATAATGAATAAATCCAATTGTCTCAATTTAAAAGGCTGCTCTGTTTCCTTCACCCCAGCAATGGCTTTTAGTCATCCGGTCCTGCCAAAGAAAAATTCATGAGATCATTTCCCCAAAACAACATGATACCTCAAAACCTTAATTAAAATACCTCTGGCTGTTCTAATAGTAAGCTTTTATAAGCACTTGGAATAACATACCAGGTAAATGGAAAAGCTTTATAATCTATTAGCATGACATACCCTTCTTCTAGTGGAACAGACCTCTAACATCAAATCCTCCACGTACATTGAAAATGTTCTTCCCTGTCTGGTTCTTCAATGACATGGACACGTGCACCTCCTGCGGCTCTTGGTGCTGAATGGAGCTGTCCCAGGGGTCTGTATCGATTTGCTTCATGACATTAATACCTTCCAACATACCAGCAGCAAGATCTTGCGCATGAATACTGAATGGGAGGCTGTTGAGCCCCAGGGGCTGGTAAGTGAGATCCCATATATTACACCATGTGAGTTGTGTGTCATATTAGAGCAATCTAGTTTTAAAGGGCATCTTTCAAGTACAAACTAGCTTTTTCCCACACTTGACTGATCACACAAATAACTGTGATTAAAGGTCAAGTGCCTGGGTTTTTCTATTTTACTCCTTAAAAATTTATATGCGAAAGAAAACCTAGAAGTTAACATAGCATGAAATTGTTATGCAGTTATGAGCCTTTAACGACAACTAAATATCCCTTTTCTTCCTGGGTGGCTTGAAAAATCTCCTGTAATAATGGGTCACTTCTGGTTTCCACTGGAGGAAGAGTATAAATAAACCCCGTCTTCTGCTTTCCTGCCCTGTAATGTGACAGAGTGAGAGTTTTAATCGTGTGAACTTGTGACCCCAGTCACCAGGGCTGTACCCCATGCTCACCAGGAGCATCAGCCGGGCTTGCAGAATTGGTGTGCTGCAGCAGCACCGCAGCAAAGTGCCGGCCCACGCTGAGCTCTCCTGGACAGATAAATGGATGGGGATTTTCTTGCCGGTCAAGTTATCACAGAAAGAAGGTAGTGGCTGTGTGTCCAGAGGGGCTGAGAAAAGCAGGAAACATCCTCCAGCTCTTGGCATCCAGCGGGGCTGTCTGTGTTCTGTTGCGGTCTTTGCCCTGGATCTGCCAGGCTACAACTAACACGGTAGCCGAAGAGTATTTGGGGTGGGAGAGAAGTGCTGGAAGACATGGAGAGCAAGTAGAAATATTAGAGGTATATATCGTTAAATCCAATTATGAATCCTCATTGTGCTTGAAAAATATTTCCCCTCGTTCTGCAGAATGGCCACAGCAGCATCTTCTTCCTCTGAGCTGGCCAAGAGCTTCAGGGTGCCAACAGAACTGTAATCGTATGCAATGCCTCCTGAACCTCTTGGAAAAAAACATTCCTTAGGTGTTAAAAAGATGCTTGAAAAGGCAAGATGCCTCTGGAACAGATTAAAGAAACAATGTGCTCAGGGTTTTGAGCTGGTACCTGAGTTGCTCAGGGTTCCTGGTCCTGCAGGGACTTTCACATACAGTTATATGTACTCACATGGGCAGCCTATTGACTTAGAAGGTGGGACATGAGGCAAATGAACTGCAATCACCATATCTAATTAATCTTATTATGCAATGTGCAAATCGAGTCTGACTGGCAGCAGGCTCCATAGGGTATCTGCTCTGGTAAATGTAAGCATGTGAGGCACTGCAGAGGTCAAGGCTTTAGTGTCCAACACTGTGAGCTGTTTCAGTGCAGCATGTCTGTGCTGGCACATGACACTGCTCTGCCCATGCCCCTGCCCCCAGCAGCCCTCCCCACACCTCTCATTTCATGAGCAGGTTCTGGTTGGCTGGGCAAGTCCTGCTGCCAGCATCACCCAGCCCTCAGCTCTGGGTGCTCCTCACACCTGTTGAGCCAGCATCAGAGTTCCTCACTACCCTCACTGGGGGGTCCAGCTGTGGCACAGGGGGTCTAGCAGTGATGGCCAGGGCTTGACACCCACCACCATGAACAGAGGCTGTGCAGGGGGTGCCATAGCCCAACCAGGCTACGTTAGATGGAGACTCAATATTTTTATTCCAGACTTGTGTTGTTTTACATTTGACAGCACATAATCACAGCAAAGGGAACATCCCACAGGAACAAGTGCTGCTACACCAGCAAGCTTTGGCATTGTGGTATGAGCCATCAGGTGGGAAACTGGCGGGCGTTCAGCCTGACTAAATTTTGCAGGAGCCTGCAACACCTACAATTAGTGATAAACCTCGTTGAGTTCCTCCCCCGGCACAGGAGGCTGAGGGCCTGGCAGAACACACGTCGCCTGCAGCAAGCCAGGAATTGCTTCCCCCAGCCTGGCTGTCCTCGTGCAGCCTCCTGCTGCTGTGCTTGCCACCATGGTGCTGCCCCTCGCGCTGGTCTGGCAGGACCCACCCTGCCTTGTTCTGGCCACTCTGACTTTTATGGCAGCCAGTGGGCTTGGAGGGCTTTGAGACAAAGCTGGGAATCAAATTTCAACCCCAAAAGGCAGAACAGAGAGTGTGACACAGAACTGGCCTTCCTGGGCATTGCTTGCAGACACAGGCAGACCTGCCCCACTGCTCTCCAGGCCCTGTGGTGCAGAAACAGGACTCCGACTTGCCAGCGACTGCCTGTTAATGGTAGCAGGAAGCAAATGTTACCTGGGGGGAGGTGGGCACGGTGATATTAACACAGGTTAATTGCAGCTGTGACCACAAGGCCGAAGCATCTCAGCATCACCAAGGGCTGCCCATGCCCCAGCAGCTCTCTGGCTTCCATGGGGAGAGCAGCCCCTTCCCTCAGCCGCAGTACCAGGCAGCTCAGAGCTCTGCCTTGCTGTGCTCAGCCAGTGCCTGCAAGACCCTGCCCCGCAGAGCCTGAACTAAGACACAGCTGTCAGAGAAACTGCACCTACCATCAGTAGGCTTCAGAGTGAACGACGCGCCCGCCTTCGCCCGCCCCTTCCCGCCGAGCGCCTTGGCGGCCGCCGCGGATTGGTCGTGCCTTTCCGCGGCCACGCCCCGGCAGCGGCCATTGGCGGCGCGCAGAGGGGGCGGGGCCCGGTGGCAGGCGCGCGGCGGCGGCGCGGGGCGCGCGGAGTCGGCGGCGCCATGGCGACGGCGCGCGGCGGCGGCGGCTTCCCCCGGGCGCTGCTGCCGCTGTTGCTGCTGCTGTCGCTGCTGCCCCGCGCCGCCGCCGAACAGGGTGAGCTGGGGCGGGACCGGGACGGGGACCGGGACCGGGACCGGGCGGGCGGGCGGAGCCGCGTGTCCACGACTCCCGGTGCACTGGCGCTCCCGGCCGCACCGTGTCCCAGGTGCTCCGGCCGCGCCGCGCCGTGTGCCCCGTGCCCGGCGGCCTCGGCGCTCAGTCGGTGCCGCCGCTCTGGCTCCGGCATTGGTCGTGCGCGGCGGGCCGGGTTGTGCCCGGGAGAGACGGGCGCGGGTCGGGGGAGGGCTGGCGGGTCCGCTCCGGTGCCGGATGGTCGGGTTAAGGCGCGCTTCCCCGTCCTCTCTCCGGTGTCACCGACGGCCCCCGCGGTTTCTGCGGCGTTTTCGTGGGGTGGATGTGCCGCCGCTCCCTGGGGCGCGAGCACCCGCGGGAGGAGCGGTATGGGGCGGGCGGGTCCGCACGGGGCAGCCCGTGGGGGTCCCAGAGCGATAGGGCTCTGGCGTCCCCATCCCCGCGATCACCGAAGGCGCTGGGAGGAACGAGCTCTTGCGGCGCCCGCTGCCCGCGCAGCGCCGCCGGGATCGGAGCGGCGGGAGCCTGGCCCGGCTGCAGCGGCTCCGGGGGTCATCGCTGATCCCCCGACCCTCACCGTAGCCTCTCCGGGGCCGTCCCGTGGGGAGATGGTTCCAGCCCCGGAGGTCGCTGCATGGACAGACCTGCCGCCGGAGAAGTGGCCGGGAGCGCTCGCTGTGACAGGGCAGCCACGGACGTGCCCACTGTGCGTGGCGTGATCCGGTGGCTCGGATCTGAGACGAGACAAGGTGCCAGTCAGGGGCTGCGTCTGTTTGCCAGCGATGGAAGGATCGGAAACTCTGAATTTTGGGGAAAAGTCTTTTCCTGTCAAACGGAGGATTAGGTGTTTTGTGGAAAAAGGACATGGTCTTCCAGGGAAATTCTTGCTCCAAAACAGCACCTCTTGGTTCCAGGAGATACGTGCTACGAGCACAGCATGGCTGCAGTGTTGGCTGGTGGTTTTAACGGGGTTGTCCTGCCGGGTCCCTTGGGAAGCACTGCAGCCTTCCCTAGAACATCGTCCTCATTAGGTCAGGGTGCTAATCACATTACAGCGAGGTCTGCTCTGGACGTGAAGCCCAGAGCTGTGCAGCGCAAGACCTCCTCAGTGCAGTGCTCGGTGCTTGTGCAGGGATGTGATGACTGGTGGAGCTGGAACGTGAGCTGCTCCCTGCACTGGAGACCTGACCCACTGCTTGGGCAGGTGGATGCGCAGGGAGTGGTACCCCCAGCACGGTGCTGAGCTTCCCACTTGTTGGGTGGATATGTGCTGGTGTTTGCTTTCTAATGTGTGCTCTTCCCTGCAGTTGTCCTGTTGGACTCAAAGGAATCGCAGGCAGAGCTGGGTTGGACCTCGCACCCATCAAATGGGGTAAGTGTGGTGGTGAGACTGTCCCCTTGTTCCGGGAGAGGGTGTTTGAAGTCCACTGATGGAGCCGGTGGAGGGGGCTGGCAGCTGTGGGGGTTCCTGGGGCAGCGGGCAGCTTGTGTGAGCTGTTGTGTTGATCATGCTGGCACCCGGCGTGAGAAGTGAAGTGCTGGTTCAACTGGTGGGGAACAGCCCCTCAAAACGAATTTTACACTCCTGTAATACACAAATCAGCACCAGCTGGTTCAGACTTTGTGCTGTGGTTTGCATGTCGGCACGAGCTCCAGGGGATCAGTCCAGCTCTTGGAAGAGGGTTGTGGGCAGGGTGGGATTAACAGGAGTACTGCATCATGCAGGGTTTGTTTGATCAGGTCCTTGCTTTGCTGCCAGGGTTGGTCTATAGCTGCTTTCAGGAGATGAAACTCAAGGGTTGTGTTCCTTGCTGCTTTGGGTTCATTTACAGAATGGAAACAAACTGCTCAGAGGGAATAGTGATAGATCCTGGAATCACCTGCATTGGCCAGCTGTTAGTCTGAAGAAGAAACTCTGTTTTGGGTACATTTGGCAATCTTGCATAAATTTACCCACAGAAAGAATTGCTTTGGGAAGTTGCCAGGTCATCCTTAAGGCTGTGAGGGTTGAATCATCATTTCACTAATCAGAATCTTTGCTGGTAACTTTGGAGAAATACCGTTTCCCTTTCAGTCAGAGGGTTTGTCCTCTTCTAGCTAAAACTTTTGTGACAGAAGCTGGTGCTTGTTGTTCATAGAGATGTTTGTCTTTGTGCGATGGTGTGACTGATGTCATGGCTCCTTGGCCATCTCTGACCTCTCTGGGTAGCCCAGTCCCACCTGGCATTATGCTGTGTAGTGGTGCTATGTACCCTCCCAGGGACAGAAAATCCAAGTTGTGGGAAACAAAGGCTCTGGCTTCTCAGCCAGTGATGTCTCCAGGTTCATGTTAGACTTTTGTTTACAAGGTCTGATGCCAGTGCCCTCTTTCTGGTTGTGCTTCCGTGTTTGCACCTTTGCAGAGAGCTCAGGTGTGAGGTGGTCCAGCAGCACCACTGTGTTACCACAGCCGGTGGGTTTGGTGGGCTGAGTTCTGGCACCTATGATATAATGGCTGGTAGGTGGAGAGGCTTGTGGTGGTGATATTTATACTGATGGGTGTATTTCTGCTAGGGCAGGTGGTTCTTGCTCATGGCAGCTCTCGAGCTCTTACAGTCCTTTGTGTTCTTTCCCCAGTGGGAAGAAATCAGTGGCGTGGATGAGAATTACAAGCCGATACGCACGTACCAGGTCTGCAACGTCATGGAGCCAAACCAGAACAACTGGCTGCAGACGGGCTGGATTGCCAGGCGTGATGGCCAGAGGATCTTCATCGAGCTGAAGTTCACCCTGCGGGACTGCAACAGCATCCCTGGGGTGATGGGCACATGCAAGGAAACTTTCAACCTGTACTATGTTGAGTCTGACTCTGACCTGGGCCGTAGCATCCATGAGAGCAAGCACACCAAGATTGACACCATTGCTGCTGATGAGAGCTTCACGCAGGGGGACCTGGGTGAACGTAAGATGAAGCTGAACACTGAGCTGAGGGAGATTGGGCACCTGAGCAAGAGAGGCTTCCACCTGGGCTTCCAGGACGTGGGCGCCTGCGTGGCACTGGTCTCCGTGCGCGTCTATTACAAGAAGTGCCTCGCCACCATGCAGAACCTGGCCGTGTTTCCGGACACGGTGGCAGAGACTGCCTTCGCGACTTTGGTGGAAGTTAAGGGCACTTGCGTGGCTCACGCCGAAGTGGATGTGGATAATCCCCCCAGGATGCACTGCAGCGCGGAGGGCGAGTGGCTGGTCCCCATAGGGAAGTGTGCATGTGGTCCTGGCTTCGAGGAGAAGGATGGGGGATGCAGAGGTAAAAGTGGCCATTGCTGTCCTCTGGTAGTGTTTGTCTCTGTCAGTCCGTGTTGCTGCCAGGGTGCTCCAGTCTGCCTGGTGCCCAGGCACAGCTCAGGCAAGTGGAATTGCCTTTTGTCAGCAGCATGATTCTCTTAGTTGATTGTGGCTCCCCAGCTCACAGCCAGACCGTAATTTGAAGGGTGGCAGTTGGGTAAATGGAGCGTGTTGCCGGTAGCCGTGCTGAGGCATGGTGTTGGCCGGGCAGATGGGCCAAAGCTGTGAACACCATCAAGCATTTCCCACAGCTTTATCTCTGACTGTAAAATTACTCTAGAACATTAATATCCCCATTGTCATGCTTTAGAGACAGTAATTCTGTGACTTTATGGCTTGCAAGGTTATGGTTAATGACAGCTGTAAAAATGGATGTAACCTCTGCCTTAATGGGAGTTCCTCTAATGAACCTGGTGCTGTGACCACTTTGATCTCACTTTGAAAGGCAGGCAGAGCCAGGCATGGGTCAGCCCTGAGTGTGGGATACCTGCTGCTGGGCTCCTGCTCTCGGAGAGTTTGAGCCTGTGGAAGGAGAGAGGTGCTGGGCTAATACCTCCTCCAGGCATCTTCCTGCTTCGGGCCGTGGTCAGGACCTTGTCCCAGGTCTCAGCTGCCTCTGTGACAGGTGAGGTGCTTTCTTCCAGGAGATGGAAACCTTTCCTGGTGCTCCAGGCTTGATGTCCTCCTTAAGAAGACCTTATTAAAACTATCGGATTGAAATCTCAGTGCTGTTCATTGCTTCAGTGGCTGTGTGGCAGCTCGCCATGCGTTCCCCATCTGTTCAGAGTGGGAATTTACATAGTGAGTCCCAGAAGGCGTTTGCTAATGTTTCAGGTTTCTCTGTGTTGAGTTTAAATAATTCATATTCTCTAAGGAAAAATATTTGAAGTAATTTAATGGACATAATTAAGTTTTTCCCCTCTCTCACAGAAAGCAGGTCATTAGTCACTCTCTGTAGAGCAGCGTCTGATGTCTGGTCAAATATCAGAAAATAGTTTTTAAGGGTTGAAAGTTTTTGGTTTGTTTTAGAGCCCTGCATTAGCATAGTGCTAAGTGAATAACTTTAAAAGATTTCTGATGAAAGCATCCGGGTCTACAGAAATTCTTGTACAAGGACAAAAGTCCTTGAGCTGGAGGCAGGTAAATACAATGGGAGTTTGGGGATAAGAACCGGGCGATGGTGCAGCAAATCTGGCTCCAGCACTGTGGTCCCGTGTCAGTGGCTTTGGAAGGCTCAGCGGGTGTGAGTCCACTGGACCCAACCTGCCCATGAAACTTCTTGGCCACAGCCTGTCACAGCTCTCGTGGCAGGCAGGCAGGCAGGGCTGTGCCCGGCCGGCAGCGCTGGTGGTGGCCACAGGGTGTGGATGTCTCTGCAGAAAGAATGAGCTTTATTCCCACTGACCCGGTGAAGCTGTTTGAACTGAATCACAAAGCTGGTATCCCTGTAACTGTGATTTAAGTGCTGCAATCATCCTGCCAGTGAGAGAACGATTGTATCCTCACACTGAAATTAGGAGAGATGAAAAAAGATTAATAGGATTTATGGCACTGCTAAATTACTGCTGCGAGAAAGCTGAGCCTTTTTCTGTCCATCTTTGTGTATCCCACCCGCTTTCTGACAAAGCCCCAGCATACCTGACAGGCTTCCATGGGTTTGCATGTTTCTGATGAATCATTTCAGTGATCATCAAGGTGCAGCCATCTCTAGAGGGGAACGGAGCAGCTTTAGCATCTGCTTATCATCTACACCCAAGTAAGAGGAGAGGTTCTGTCACTGTAAATATGTTTGGACTGCTTTCCTTGTCTAATATGTATCTACAGCCAGATGCTGCTCTGTGCTTACACCGATCTTAAAACCTATTTCCAGCAGCAGATTCACAGCAGGTGAGTGAGAAGTCCTGTTGCACTGTGGATGATCACCTGTCCATCCCTATTTTGTCTTTGGTAGGCTTCTCACTGATGTACTTTTATCCTTAGTTTTACCAGGCCTGAGCTGTGGCCCCTTCATGCCATTTACTTTGTGGTGCATTGCAATAGCTTTTGTGTAAATGAAACCGTGATGTGGAGGATCTGCCTGACATTTGCTGTAAAGTTGTCTCTTTCTGCTTTATCTTTTCCATCCAATCCCTTGTAATATCTGCAAGGAGAATTTCAACAAAGCCCAAGGTTAATATTTACCAGCCAGATTCTCTGCAAATGAGACAACTTCAACCAGACGTTGAATTAATATGATGGAGACCAGTTTCCAAAAATAGCTGTCAGCCACTCTTCTTTGACAGAAACGTAAATTTGTGCTGTAGCTGTTTCCTTCTCAATTTATTTTCCTCCTCTTCTGACAGCCACGGCAGGAGCCAATTCTGCACTGGGGTGTGCTGGGGAAATGCCCCGTGCTCCGCTCTCCTCCACCGGCATTGCTGCGCAGCGCGGCCCGGCACCGTGCTGCTCTGGGCGATGGTGGTCTGCTGACCTGGCTGCATCCCTTGCCTCTGCAGGAATGACTACTGAAACCAGTGTTAGGGATGAAATAGTTTCTAGTGCTTTCTCGGGATTTTTAAATTACACTTTAAGGTGAATTTCCTTTTCCTGCCCCCTTCCCTTACGTTTGTGATAAACCAGCACGTTACCAGGCTCGGTGGGATGGATTTGCACTTTGTCTCGCTCTGTCAGGTGCTGCTGTATGTTTCTCTTGCACGGGTAAGCCATCAGCTGCTCCGCCTGTCTGCTTACGTGGAAATGGGATTTTCTGTGGGCTGGAGGTGAGTTTTCCTGTGGCGCCTTCTCTGGGAGGGCTCCAGCACATGAGGCTGTTGCTGTTGGGGGATTTTCCGCTGCCAGAAGGGGACTGCCCTCAGTCTGTGCTGCCTTCACCCTGCTGTAAAGGGGCTCTACAAGCGAGCTGGCATGGCTTCTGGTCTCGAAGCATAGGGGTAAGATGAAAGGCACAAGTCAACACTAATTAGAAGAAAGTGGTCTTTGCTAATGGTAACTGGTAGTGATACAAAATGTAACGGCTGCTTGACGCTGTGCAGTAAGCAAGAAATGGTTTCCCTGATCTACTGTGGGATTTGACAGTGGTCTGGTGAAAAATGAAGGATGCAGGACTGCGAGTCCACCCTGCTTGCCAGGCTGGGGTGTGTTATTAATGGCTGTAACTGCTGGATGAATCTAACTCTATGTGTAGCGTAATTGCACTTTATGGCAGCTTATAATTGCTGCTGTTAATGAGGAGACAAGATTTGTCACAGCACAGTCTGGATTTGTATGTGGCCCTTCGTTGCTGCTGTTTTCCTAACCCATTTTCAGCTCCCCCGGTAATGCCTTACGGGGCTGTGCCCATGGCCAGGCAGCCAGCTGGGCTGCTCCCTTCTCTTCTGCCTGCCAGGGCTGGGCTCTCGGCTGCTGTGGGTCTCCCCAGCATCGGCTCTGATGGGTGTTTCTCCTCCTCTGAGAGCCCTCCAGCCCATGCCTTTGCCACCTGCCTGGGTAGCCTGTCCCAGCACCTTGCTCTCCCCGTGCCAAACACAAATTGCCCTTTCAGTCACTTAAGCTTTTTCCTTCTTGTCCCAGCACCGTAGAGCAGTGAGAACACTTCTGCTGTGGCAGATTGTGCCTTGCTACAGATATCTCAGAAAAGTCAATATTATCTTTCCTGTGCTTGGCTTCTTGAGTACTAATGGAACAAACGGATAAGCAAAGCATTTGAGAAGATCATCCAGCTGTTGTGAGTAGTAGGTTTGTGGATGAAAACACATCTGTAAATAGTGTGAAATAGAGTCGTTTCTTGGTTGCAGCCAGCTATTACTTGGACATAAAATTGGTCAACATTTTGAGCAAATTTTAAAGGAAATTTCTTTGCAAAAAAGAGGTTTTGGATAAAGCCCTTGATTTTTATTTTCCAAAGGGAAGGGCTGTAATAGAGAAAGTGCTTGCTTTTAAAAAGAACAGTCTTTCCATTTGTGTCCTGTTGTACCTCCCTTTTAGTGCTTCCCAGCAGAGCATCACAAGCTGAGCGTGGCGAGACGCATCGCTCTGGTGTTGGACTGTTCATTCGTTTTGTGCTTGTCCATCGAGACTGCCACAGCAAGGGCCTTTGCCCAGCTGCTGCTATCAGACCAGAATTAAAAAAAAAAAAAAACAAATAAAAAAACAACCCTCCTACGCAGTGACCTGGCCTTGAGAGCTCCTAACACCATCTTTCTCTTGCTGACAGCGAGCTGTGAGCAAGGCTTGTGTCCTTGTAAGCTCCAAGGACTGGTGGCTGGCTTCGCACCGGCAGCTCTGCTGCAACGGGCTGGTGGACGGTGATGCTCTGGCTGTAGCAGCAGCTTGGCAGGATGACTGGGACAATCTCTGGGTGCAGACAGAGGCCGTGGTCCTTGCAGTCTGGGGAGAGCCCCTGGGGTGGAAATGCGAAGCCTTACACCAGCCAGAATCCCTCTCGTTCTGAGAACTGGCCACTTCATTTCCCTGGTAGCAGAGGAGGAAGGAAAGTATCTGAAGACTCTGTGAGCTGGAGACTTCCCGAGCAGGCTGTCTCCTTCTGGAAGATGTTTTTGGACACTGAGTGCATGTGTGCTCTGCCTGGCCAGGGCTTGCTCTTCTGAGCAGATGTTTGGGGCAGGAGTGGGAAGTGGCACTGGTAAGATGTTTTCCTGTGCCTTGTGTGTGTCCTGTCAGGGCATCGTGTCGCTACAGTGTCCTTAGATGGAAAATAAGTAGTTCAATTGAAAGTTAGAGAAGATAAGAGTAATAAATTACAGCATTTTGTCATTTAGGACAAAGATACCTCCCGAAGCTTAAGTTCTACTTTTTCTGTGTAAATACCAAAAAGGTGGCTCCAAATATACAGCACTTGAGGCTTTTGATTTGTTTAATCTTTTATACATTAGCTTACGAGCCTGTATGTGCTTCTGGAGTTTATTTTATCTTCTGACTGATGCTTGAGTATTATGCATAATAAGTTTAGTTTTTCTCCTGGGATTCTGTAAGTTGCACAAAGCACCAGGTTTCACTTTCATCACCAATACAGCCACTGGCATCCTGCAGACAGACACTGCACTCGCGGGGCTGGTGCCGATGTGCAGATTTAGCAGCGCTTGTCAGGGCCGGAGCCAGGCTCACCCTGGCTGTGCCAGGTGGTCATGGGATGGGAGATGGGAGCCACACATCCAGTGGGGGCTGTGGGAGTAAATCTCTGACTGTTGGTGAAGGAATAAGTGTTGTACTTCAGTTCCTTTCTGAGTTATGGTTTGATTTTTCTCCCTCTGGCTCTCGTGTTCTAGCAGAATGTGGCTGTAGCACCTCTGTGACCTGGGCAAAGTGACAGTTTGAAGCTGTGGGGAGCTTCGCACTAAATTAATTTGGAGTATTTGCCTCTGTTGCCCATTGGCTGTAGCCTCCCCGGTAGCTGTGAAGCCTTGAAGGAGATGCTGCTTTTCATCAGTCCTGCATATGAAACACCCATGTAAAATATGTTTTCTCTCCAGTCGCTTTCTGGAGTAATGATCAAGCTTGGAGATATTTATTATTCAGGATTGCACATTATATGGTAGTTTTACAGTGTGTCTGAAATAATTATTGCTATGGAAATTGTGGCAGAGGCAGGCACAAATTACTCTAGGACGATTAATTTTAGACCAAACTACTCAGAAAATTACAACCATCTCAGTTCATTTGCAGAATTCTTGTCAGGCTTAAGGTTATAGATACCTGTCTGCTGGATGGACATGCTGGTTTTTCTGTGTGATACAGGGGGAAATGTACCTTGCCCGTGGCTGAGATAGAGCCCTTGGCAGGAGCTGGGTGCGCTGGAGGTGCAGGTCAGTCAGCCCTTCACAGGGAATCGTTTGGTAGATACGTCAGGGAACTGAATGAGACAACAGTAAATTGCAGTTGGCTCAGAGGTTGTGTCTACTTCAGTGTGTCCTTGAGGAACGTTCCTGTGTAAATAGCAATGAGGTTCTGTCCAGTACTGCCCTGGCACTGAATTCAAGCAAATGCATTCCTTTAGATATTTTAAGACTTACTAAATATTCTTGGGTATTTAATTTTCTTTTGGACTAAATCATTGAATTTAATTTCAGCTATTAAGAGCTCATTGTTGGAGGTGCACAAAGATCTAGCCTCTGGACACAGATTTTCATTTCAGTGCTCTGAAAATTATTTAACAATGGCAAAAATTAGAGAGTAGCATTGTTCTAAAGATTTCAGAGATGCTGGGAACATGTTGGACTGTAGGCTGCTGAAAAGTATTAATGAAAAACAGTTATTAAAAAAAAATACAGCTTGTGGAAGACAAGCTGCCTTTGAATTCAGGTGCAGCCTGAAGTACCCATCCTGGCAGGTGAGGTACCAAGGTAAGAGGAGCTGGAGACCTGATCCAGTGCTTGTATTGATCACTCCCTCACATTGACTCTGTCCCCCTTGCACAGGCGTGGAGATTGGACACGATTTCTTTCCCTTCCTCGCAGTGGGGCTCTGTAACGGCACCGCTCTCTGCTGCAAGGTATTGATTACAGTTTTTGCAGTAAGACAAGGCAAGATTGCAAACCCAGCGTGTAAAGGGAAGAGAGGAGCCTCTCTATTACCTGAGGACGTTTGTTGACAAGGCTCTTTCACCAGCTCAATACACCACTGAAACTGTATTCTGTCGGTGTGTTTTGCGCAAGGTGCCCTGTCTGGTTTTGGTCAGCTTGTCCTCATCTGCGGGCGCTCACTGACAGCCGTCCTTCTGGGGTACCTGCTTGGATGCTGATTGTTCTGTTCCTCCTTGGGGCTGCTGCCCTGTCCCTCCTGCTGTGCTGGTGTGAAGCACATCTCCTCTTCAGTGCTGATGAAATGTTTGGAACATAATAAACAGACTTGCCTGCCTTGATATTAGGAATTAGGATAGATGGAGGCTGGATGTGCCAGCCTGGTCTGGGGAGGGGTCAGCAGCAGCAAGAGCTCCTCCGAGAGACGTGTTGAGAGCAGCTTCATATTTTATACAACTGATGAGAACAGTGAGTTTGCAGACAGGAGAAATGGATGTTCAGTGCAGCGCGTGACATGTACCATTTACTGGCATCCCATGTGGGGAACAGAGGGCTTCTTCCTCTGGTGCTTGAAGGGGCTGGCGTGGACCTTTAGCGTACCTTGAGTTATGTTGAACCCAGGAGCAGACACATCTATTCTCTGTGCTCCTGGGGTAAGCCTGGCGTGCACTAGGCAGAGCCCTGCCCTGCCCTCTGGGGGTGGGGGCTCTGCGGGGGACTGGTGGGCAAGTCACATTTCTCAAGTAAAACTGGACTGCTGTGTCGGAAGGAGGGATGGACTCCAGGAAGAGTGATGTCAGGTCCTGGAGGGAAGCTTCAGGGGAGGCCTGAGTGTGGAGGGGCTGGGAGGGGGATGCTCTGGATCCTGCCTGTGTTGGGCAGACCCACTGCAGGAAGCTCTCAGAGGAGCTTGCCCTGCCCAGGGAGTGATGGTTTCCAGTTGGGACACCAGTGCAGCTGAGACCCTGATAAATATGGTGTAGTTTTGTCTTTTTTTTTTTTAATTTTTGTTTGTTTGTTTTGTTGGTTTGTGTTTTTTTTTTCCCCATCCTATTTTAATGGTTGCAATTGCAAGTCTGACCAGTGCTAGGTAAGGGTTGATGCAATCTGCGAGCTCAATGCTCTGAGTCCCTCCTTTGCCAGGAGGGATTGTGGTTCTGCTGGGGTGCCTTGACCCTGTGGTGCTGTAAAGGTTCTTGCTGTGGCACCCTCTCAGCACTGGCTGCTTGTTTCCCTGGGCTGCTGTCTTGCCCAAACAGCCTTCTTATGAATGCCTACTTCAGCAGAGAAAATTAACATGTGTTAAAAGCAGATGAACTTTGTCAAATACGATTTCATGACAAAAAATGGAAAGGAATTGATTTTGGAACACAACCGAGTTGTAGTGTTAATTATAAATGAGTGTATAGGCGTTCTGAGTGAAACTGCAGGCGTTATTGATTCATGCTGGCATGCACGCGGCTCTTCCGCTATCTGCAGGAGTTCAGCAACACAAAGAAGTTCAATAGTGCTAATGCAGGCTGTGTGCTTCATGGGTTTTTTCCTTTCTTCAACAATATCTGCAAGGTTTGAGGGTCAACAAGCTGACCTGAGACAGTTTGGGGGGGTGGGGGGAGCAGAACCCATCAAAAATTTTAAGGTTAAATGCTGAGGAGGGTGTCAACAAACCACTGAACTCTGATACAAAGGAAATAACACCAGGCAGCAAGCAGGGGTAAGCGTGGCTGTGAGGGCATTGCTGGAGCATGCTGCTGAGACAGCAAACGCCTTCCATGGTCAGCGAGGGGTTTATCCTGCTCGCAGCTGCGCTGGTACGTGTGGAATCGTTGATAACATCAGCAGTAGGAAGTGGCATCACTGTTGCGTGGTGTGGGTCCAAGGCCCAGGTGCGAGAGTCATGGTGGTGTCTGTATCCACATCCAGGTCCAGGAGGGCACAGTGGCTGAAGGTGAGAGGTGGATGTGCCCGTGCCTGTCACTGGTTTGATGTGAAAGGGCTGAGAAGTGCAGACCCAGAGTGACATCGTGGAACAGTCTTTGTTAAAGAGTCATCCTGAACTGTAGCCCTGGTGGGATCTCTGGGCAAGTCCTCTGTCCAGGGCATAGCATGGCATGACTGGAGAAGCAGAAAAGGGAACACGTGTGCGTGGACACTGTTTTTTTCCAGCTATGGAGACAAGCAGGAAATACGTTTAATGGGTTTTGCCTGATTTTTGTATTAACGTTAGTATGAAGTTGTCTGGGTTAAGTAGCTTTATTCCTAAATCCATGATATGAAGCAATTTCAGCATAGTATTAATCTTCCGTCTGGGCTCATTCTCTTAATATTTTATGCTAAGCTTCAGTATTTACTTAGGTCTTGGCCCCTTCTTCTCTGCAAAATGATGACCACTTTTTAATTAGAAGAGACTAGTAAGCTGCCGGAAATGGATTTTTAGTTTTACTGGACCCTGCAGTGTGTCTGGGGCAGTGCTGGTGAATGTTCCTGTGCTGCTGCTCACATCTGTCTGCTGAAACCCACTGCATAATTTACAAAACATTTTGTAGCTGATGCAGCTTCATTGTGCAGAGCAGCCAGACACGCGCCCGAGCTTTTGGAAGGACAGATGGCGTCACTGCTTCAGCTGGCGGCAGGATCAACCCTGGGTACGGCTGCAGGAAAGTCATGTCGGACTCACGAACAGCCAAGAGTCGCGTGGCTGGGACGGAGATTCTGCTCTGGCTTCTACTGTGGGAGCAGAGGGCTGTGCCCGGTGTGTGTCCATCGTGGGCTTCTCCACTGAGCACTCTTGCTGATTAGTCAGGATCTCTTCTTCTGTTTTTTAAGCCAGGGCTTGAACATGCAGCTATCTGTGGCTTAGAAAATGTTGAGATCCCTGCAGGTGAAGGAAAAGCTTCAGCATCCTTGGAGCTGTGACCCAGAGTCCGTGGCTGGAGCGGAAGGTTATGCCTGGGAGCTGCTGGCAGGCTTGATAGTGCTGTGAGATGGCAATGTCAGAACTGCTGGGGAGGGAAAATCAAAGCTGTCCCATGCCAGTTGAGCAGGAAACCATGCACTTTTCAACTCTGCATCCTCAATTGCCCCTGCTCTCCCCATGGCACAGCCTGGGCGCAAGAGAGGACGTTGCCTTCTCCTCCTGACAGAGCCATCCGCTCTCGTCCGAGGAGCTGTGGCAGATGAGTTCGTAAGAGAAAACCTTCCCGTGGGTGCATCGTGCTGGGTAATCTGCCAAGCTGCAACACAAATCAGTGTTGCTTGTTCTGCTGCTAGTTTGATCGTGTGTGCACTCAGTGTTACATCGAGGAGGGAACGTGTGCTCTCTCTGTCAGTGAAATGAGTAAGGCACGGCTGGTGAACAGGGAGGAGCTCGTGTGGGCAGCAATGGTGGAGCTGGAGAGAGGCAATTAATCTGTCTGACCCATCCAGCTGCTTCTCTTTGGCTCTTGGTGAATGTATTATTGAATTTTATTATTTAATAATAAGGTTGCAGTAGTACCAGAAGACAAGGAATAGGACAGAAAATAGTGTACAGAAAAGAGAATTTCAGTCTATAAATGGATGGCCTGATCTCTTGAGAGCTGTCACATACCCACTGCAAAAATCAGTGCTGCGAAATAGCAGGGACACCTAAACCAGCTGGGGACTGAGAAAAACACTTGTGGGATGAGGTGGAAGAGGGTGGGAGTTTATCTGCAAAAAGAAACAGGGATGCACACATGGTGTGTCATGTGCTGGGGAGCTTTTGTTCTTGAGTGTAAGATTCAGACAACCAAGGAGCAAAACTAAGAAGGAATCCCACTGTCTGGACTGAGCCTGGGCTCCCTGTGGGACTCACTCCCATAGGGTCCTGGCACTGGTGTTTCTGACAAAATTGAGGCATTTCGTACAGTTGTTACCTGACAGACCTTCTGACAGACACTTCTGTAAACTTACTTCTAGCTGTTGGAAAACGGGGAGGAACAGCCTGAAAGATGCTTCTAATTGAAAATGTTCAATTTGCTATGACAAGATGTCAAGTTTATGTGATGCTCAAACTCGCCTTTAAATCTGGGAATGGCTGCGGTGCGCTCTGGGCTTAGTGCTCAGGTCCCATCAAGTTTGTAAACAAGATTGATTTTTCTGTTCTGCCTGACAGAGGGTGCGGGCGGGGATCTCGTGCCAGCGTTCAGGCTTTGATGCTGTGATGAGATTGGCTTCTCCCACGGGGACAGATGAGTCTGAGCTGGAGCCGCAGCAGGCGGAGGCTGCAGTCGGCGTGCAGCGCCAAAGCCCCCGAGCCCTGTCCTGTCCCAGCTCTCTTCTTGGGGCACGCATCTCCCCGTGTCCTCCAGCTGCTGGGAAAAGGGACAGTTCCGCAGCAGGGCTCTGGTCCCTGCTCTGCAGATCTGGGAGGAAATAATCCAGTGTTCAAAGAAGTTCAAATCGTGTCCCCAGTGTGCAGGGACTGCAGGGTCTGGGGTTCTGCCGATTCTCAAAGTTTAGGGAGTAATTTAAACATTTGCTAGTTTTCCCTGGTTTGTGTAGCAGGTAGAGAATGACATTTACTATGCACTGGGGCTCGCTGTCTTAATCTCACTTCTCTGTGGTGTTTAAGCCCATGCATTTAAAGCTTAGCTGTATCTGGTATCGGAGGCGCGCAGACTGTGAGGAGAGGTGAATACCAAGCCACAGGCTTTCCAGGCCCATACTGGTGCCAGCTGTTGCTGAGAGTTTGCAAGATCAAGGAGCAAATGTGGATTTGTCTTCCTAGAAACACGTACTCTCCTAGAAATCCCTCCTTCAGCCCCAGTCTGGAGAGGATGCTCTGGCTCTGTGGCAGGCACTGACAGCTGGGGAAGGTGTCTGGGCTCCCCGTGCAGCCAATGAGAGCAGTGAGGGCTCCTGGCACATGGATCATACCCAGTGTCAACATCGCAGGCAGGTCAGGCAGACCAGAAACACCCGTGTGTCTCTGGGGACTGCTGAGGGGTCCCCATGTCCAGCTCAGTCACCAGCTCAGCTGGCCAGAGCCCCCTCACGAGACTTGTCCTGTCCAGCTGGGAACCACAACTGACGAGCTTGGGAATAATCTGCTGATTTTAATTCCCTCATTTTTTTAAAGTTTTGGGCTTTTTTTTTTTTTTTTTTAAACTCTCCATTTTAACAATTTAACTCTTCTGGTTTTGCTGTAAAAATGTAACACCGAGTCCCCATCAGTTGGAAAGTTGCATTTTCCATTCCAGATACAAGGAAGTCTCTCTTTACTACTTGGGCACGGCTGGAACAGGCTTGAGGAGGACAGATCTGTTGTTTTCTGCAGGCTTTGCTCGCTTTGGGTGACACGACAGTACAGGATCTTGTGTGGCAAGGCTTTTGGGCAGCTCTTGAAAGGCTCTATATGTTATGGAAGAAATGCAAAACATATCTGATTTGTGTTGCTGCTCTCAGCTCTGCCAAGCTGCTGTCTGTCATGTGCCACCAACCAGGGGATGAGGGGCCACTGGGAGTACCAACCTCAGCCACGCCACTGTGGTCCCTGCCCACACGTGACAGGACACAGAATTTCTAAAAGCCTTGTGGTGAGTGACTTCATCTCACCTTAAATATTCACCCATTTTCAGCATCCCGGGGAAGGATCCTCTCAGCCCTGTGCTGTGTTCTAGTGCTCTGTCCTCAGATCACAGCTGCACCTGCCAGTTTTATGTCATGCTAAAAATTAATGAACCAGAGTGCACTGGAATAATCTGCTTTAAAAGGAACAGTCTCAGCAGCCAGCTCCTTAAAAATGATAAGAGAGGGGACTGCGTTAGTGGAGCTGTTCATCTAGGAACTTTACAAGTGATTAAGTTTAAATATTCTGGGAGCTGATGAAGGGATAGCAGACAGCAGCACCACATCAAGAAGATGAAGCAGCCAAGCAAAACATGAGTGCTTCTGTTTGGCTTGTATTTCATCTGAGACAAACCCCTGCCCCTGGGGCTGGTCCTGCTGGGGGTCACCCCTCAGCAGGGAGGGGCTGCAGCCTGTGAGGACCCCTGTGCCTGCCCCATCCCCTATTGCTGGGGACACCCAGCAAGGACAGACACACATTTGTATGCAGGCTGCTTCCTTTTCAGATGTGTTAGGGTCAAACCAAAGCTGTTGCAAACTGCTTCATGGAGTTTTGCAGCCTTTTGTTGTTGTTTTTGTAAAGTGGTGAGTCTCATGCAGAACTAGCTCCTGGGTGTCCTGCCAGGAGCAGTGCTCGCAGGCTGCATGCTGCTTGTGGCAAAGATCAAACAGCTCCTTGACCGGTGTGTGAATTACTTGCTTGTCTCTGTATCAAAGGTACTTCTCAAAGGATAAGGGAAGCCTGTGTGTGACCTATAAAAGCAAATTTATACATTGTTGTTTAGCTTCAGCACATACCTCACTGCCCTCAGTAACTGCTGTATAATCCACAGTGATAAAGCTGTAGCTGCAAGTGACGTGGCTTTGTGACTTGGGTTTGTATTTGAAGCTCTGGTGACTGATGAGGTCGCCAACTTCTCCATTTTCAATATTCCTCTCCTTTGGGGGCTGTTGCTGAGTCTTACTGTGGCTCCCATGTCATTGCTGCTCTGCTCACCTGACTCTAAACCTTAAGCCATATCCTGCATATTTCTGTAGCCACCTCATCCCTCATGTCCCTCTGGAACCTACAGCCCTCTTTACGTGTTGCCCCAGTTGATGTCCAACTATTCCTCCAGCCCCATGAAAGAGTCCCTCAGCCTGGAAGTCAGTGCAGAGCTACAGTATCCAAACGTCCTTTCTAGGTGAAACCAATGGTACATCTTTCTTGGTGCCAGGATCATGCAGGTGCTCAGGGAAAGGAGCTTGGAGGGTGATGTCTGCTGTCCAGTGATAGGCAAAGGATGTCTCAAGAAATGGGGAAATGCAGTCATTAAACGTGTCCTGCACTCACCTTGTGGTGTTCTTCCCATAACTCCCTCTGTCTGTCTTTTCAGCTTGCCTTCCTGGATTTTACAAGCTTTCCCTCCGGCTCGCTCTCTGCTCTCCTTGCCCTGAGCACAGCTTCACGCATGAGGAAGCCTCCACGTTCTGTTCGTGCCAGAAGAACTACTCCAGGTCTCCGTCAGAACCACCATCTGCCTCCTGCACGCGTACGTCTCGCCGGAATGGCAGCTCTCTGCAAAGCGAGGGAACGGGGTTCCAGACGCCGTGTCTGCCCGGCAGTGCGTGCCCAGGTGGCTGGCTGAGGCTGTCCCCCTGACAGCACGGGGTGCCAGACCGTGGGGGCTGCCTGGACACGCGTATCCTGGGAGGGCCTCTCTACACCAGGGAGCCGCTGCAGTGGGGAGGGGATGGAGGGGCTGTCCCTAGGCCATGGAGCTCCTGGGCTCAGGCTACAATCTGATGAGACACGTGCCGTCAGGCTTGCAGGCTCCCCAGTAAAACTGTGGCAGAGTCATTTAGTCAATATAGTTCACAGATTTTAATTAAATGGCCTCTAGTTAATTGGATTGGACTCCAGCTACTCCAGTGATGGATGCCCTACAGCTGCCTGCACGGCACTGAGAAACCCTCCTGCTGTGCCTGCGAGCGTGGCTGGGCAGTGTCCCACCAGTGGTTTGCTCCTGGGCTCCTGCAGCCCAAACTCGGGGAGGTGCCAGGTCCAGCCGGGCACTTCTCAGGTACTGTGTGAGCTGTGAACTGCTGTGCACACAGGTCCTCCAGCAAGGATCCTCTCTCTGGTGTCCCCACTGTGTGGCACACATCGCTGTGTCCGTGTCCCCTTGTGCTGCCACATGCAGTGGCTGATCAGAACCATGCCATCTCATTCCATCACCAGTGCCCCTGCTGCTCCCAGAGGACCTGTATGTTTGCTCTCCTCCCTGGGCAGCACCTGTTCACCGACACTCTTCTGCTTCCAGGTCCACCCTCCGCCCCACGGAACCTGGTCTACAGCCTGCGACAGTCATCACTGGTCCTGGAGTGGAGCGCACCCGCCGATGCGGGCGGCCGGAGCGACCTGACCTACAGCCTGTGGTGTGGCCAGTGCCCGGCGGCTCTGCGGGGCCGCTGCGAGCAGTGCGGCAGCAGCGTGGGCTTTGTGCCACAGCAGACAGGGCTTGTAGACCGGACTGTCACCCTGGTGAACCTGCTGCCTCACGTCAACTACACCATCCGCGTGTTGGCTGTTAATGGCGTCTCGGGCGTCAGCCCGCTGGTGGGGCAGCAGTACGCAGAGGTCAACGTCTCCACCGGGCTCCCAGGTACGGCTGCCGTGTAACACGTCACCACTGAAGGCAACTGGTGCCTCACCCCCATTGCTCCAAGGTGACAGTTGCCTGCGTGGTCAGCGTCACCTCTGCAGTGTATGGGTTAGCAGCCAGGTCTGTGGCTTTGTCGCTGGGAGGACACAGGGTCTGGGGGTGTTGTGGGCACCATCCTCAGGCTCTGCACACCCGATGCCGCGGCAGTGCCCTGATTCCGCTTGGTTTGCTCCAGTGGCACAGCCATGGTGGGCAGTGCAGGCAGGAGAGGGGGATGGAGGCTCCCAAAGAGCGGTTTCAGTTGGTGCCACAGGGAGTTGAGGAGCTGGCTGTGCTGGAGGAGCCCGTGTCCCTGCTGCTCCCCCCTGCACTGGTGCACAGCATGTGTCCCACTTTGTGTTTCTGTTCCCCTGTGCGAGGGGAAGGAGGCCCCAGCCTGCCCATGGGGATGGGATCCTGGAGGTCTTGATCCCCCCTCACTTGTTAGCTGTGCCTACAGAAAAATCAGTGCTGGCTTGTGTCCTTGTCTATTCCTCTGCGGTTACGTTATTAATTTGCATGAAAACCCTTTGCCAAGCCACAGTTAATGGAGACAGATGATCCTCACATACCTCTTGGCAGGAATTGGCCAACGATTTCATCTGAAGAGATTAAACTTTGATCTTGTTATAAATAATTTTCCCACCACTTGATCAAATGTTTTGCGTGTTGTTGCTTTCTCTCCCCTCGTGTAACAATTTCAGTGAATCTGTTGGGTGGATGCTGTGCCACAGACTGCTCTTCAGTGGAGGTGTCATTCTTCATTAGGATCTTTGCTGTTCAAGGATGGATTTAGCTCTGGGAGGATCTTCTGTCTCCCGAGCTCAGGCCATTCCCAAGCCAGAGCACGAGCTCAGGAGGGGTGAGCTTGACAAGGTCTAACAACGAGCTGTTCGCCAGAGGCTCCTGCCTGTTGTCAGGCACAGGAACTGTGTCCTTGCCTGGAGATTCAGGTCTGACCTGGGAATGAGGCCAGTAAGGGCAGCAAGTGCCCTGTCCTCTGTAGGGAGAGAAGCAACAAGTCTGTGATATCAGCCCGTGCTCCAGCCGTCCATCTGATCAACACAGCTTTTCTTTTGGGTGAGTGGGAATCTCACCCTCTTACTCCACACCACGTACTCCTGAAGGAACTGAAATACATATAAAGAATATGACATAATTAATCTTGTAATCTGCTCAAAATCAATGTCTCTTGTCGAGCTGTGAAGTCTCCGGATGCAGATGGTGGCTCAGAATTAGCAGAGCAGCTGAGACTCGGGAAGATTCTTGAAACACTTCATTTTTTTTCTGATGAAGGTGTCCCCTCCCAGGGGCAGTGCCAGGCTGGAGCTGCTCTGTCTGCAGGTGCCCAGGTGGCCCAGTTCCTCTGGCTTTGACACTGTGGGCAAGAAGTGATAGTGACAATTAACCTGCACCTGTCATCAAGGAGTGGGAGAGGGCCATCTCCTGGGAGGTGGCTTCTCAGTCTAGTTTGCCTGTAAGACCCCTCTAGGGCTGTGCACGGGAGGGGCCTCGGTGCAGGGAGGATGCGGAGCCTCGGCTGGCACAGGAGGCTGGTGGAGCTGCTCTGTGCAATCTGTGTCCCCAGCAAGTCCTGAGCCCTGGAGCCCCTCCCCATTAAAGCCCATCACAGATGTGCCAGACGGGGCCAGTGAGGGATGCCTGAAGCAGCCGTGACTTCCCCGGTGGCTGTGATGCGATGGTCTTTGGGAAGTCATCTGCAGCAGCAGGGAAGCTCTGGCTGCAGATATGCAGATTCAGAGGAAAATTTAAACAAAGAAACAAGACCCTATTTAGCTGTCAGATCCCTGCTTCTCTAAATATAGCTCTGAGCGCAGCTTTCGCACTGCCCTTCCCTTTCAGCCGTCACCAGAGGGAATTAGCAGTTGTTCATTGTATTTGCAGGGGAAAAGAAAAGATGCTATTTAGTCTGCAGGAGGCAAAATTAATACTGTGTTTTTTCTAATCTGGCCCCAGCATGGGACTAAATAAAAGTGTTTGAGGAGAGAACAGGGCTGTTTACCTGCAGGAGCAGAGCTGCATTAGTTATGTAAATGTACACTCTGGGACGATGTCATTTATATTCCCGGCAGGGATCGGCTCCTATCTTAAAGGGCTTTTAAATCTGTTGCAGATTAATAATGCAGCCGGTGCTGAAATGCATTCTCCTTTCTGAGACTGTGGAGAAATGATTTGAGCTGAGTTAGGTCCTCTGAAGTGAACTTCTCTGGTGCAGGAGCACTGGCCCAGACCCAGCCAGGAGGGATGGTGAGTCTACAGGATGAGCCAGCTCTGGGGCGAGGGTCTGCGCTCGTGGGGTCTCCACCTTCCGTGCATGAGAACGGGACCTGGCAGAGCTGCACGGTGACTGATGAGGCTGCTTCTCTGGTTTGGAAGGAAGAACCCTGAGGCAGGAGCTGCCTGGGACAGTGCCCAGTGCCTTTCCTGTGCTGGGGTGTCAGTAGCTGGTGATGGAAGGAGAGGCCGGTTCTCCCCAGTGCGAGCTGCGGTGCAGGGCAGCAGAGGTGTTTGGGGAGATGTCAGGTTCTGTCTGTCCAACTGCCACTCACCCCGCACGAGGAGCAGTGGATGGGTTGTGGGCTGCTCTTGTTGCTCTGAAAATGTGTTAAGAGTTCCTGGGCTTGGCTGGGGCTGGGCACCAAAGAGCTCTTCCTGCAGGCACTCTGGGCTCATCTCCATCTGTAAGTGTTTGTGTTGCCCCTTTCCAAGGGCCCTCTTTGGGTTTTGGATGCAGTGGGTCATTCAGAGAAGGGACATGGTGCCCTCACCCAGTTTTATGCCTTTTCTGCTTGTACAATGGTTAATTAAGAGGAGTAAACCCATACTTGGTGGAAAGGAGTTTATAAAATCAGGCAGAGTGGTGAATAATTTAATGCTTGCTTTTTCAGAATAGAGGCAATGTTAGGGGAGCTTAAAATATTGATGGGAAACACATTTTTTTTCACAGTGTGAAATGCTTTATAGTCTGTGTGATTTTCTTTAATGCCTTTTAAGCATGTTTGAGGCTAGTGTCTGCTTTTCTGGCGTGTACCGTGGGTTCTGCTCTACAGCTCATCGCCGAGTGAGTGTGATTTTTCCTGATGACTTTGTTAACAGTCAGGAGCTCTTGTTCAGATTTCCTCAGTCCGTTTGCTAGATTCAGAGATGCAGGAGGGCATCTGTGTGATATTTAATTGATGGGAATCATATAAAACAGCAAGGAGCACTTAACCTGGTTGACAGGAGCAAGCCCCAGGTTAAGTGCCAGGCTGGCCTCAGCTGCCTGTATTGCTGGTCAGCTTGTAAACCCGGCAGCGACGTGCGCCCGTGCAGAGGCCGTGGGCTGGGGGGATGACCCCGCTTTCCCGGTGACGGGAGCTGTGGGAGTGCCCATGGGCCTTTCTGTTTGTGCGTGTGGGTCAGTGAGTGTTTGTGAGACTGATGAAGGAAGTCGAGAATATTTCTCTTTTTTTACTCCTTCTCATTGAAACACTTCTTAAATATGATAACCATTCTCACCACTCTGCCCCAACAGCAAGTGCCATATTGCAGCCTGTGCCAGACTAAACCTGTCTCTGATGAAGTGGGAATAAGGAGAAATTTTCAAGGTTTGGAGCAAAACTGTGCAAATCCAGTCATACTCATTATTGGTGTTTGAAGTGCCGTGGGAGGGCACAGGGTGTCCTGATGGTGCCAGTGGGGCTCCAGGCCCCTGGCTGAGGGGGGGAGTCTTTGCTGCTCATGGGTGCTGCTGGCCCTGGCCATTCCCCTGCAGACTGGAGCAAGGAGGAGGCAGCACTGTGGGACTGCCAGGCTGGAGGAGTCCCAGCATCCTTTGTGTGAGAGGTGCTGGCAGAAAACGCAGGAGGTCTGAAAGCTGCAAGGTGTTTGGCAGAAGGGGTTCACTCTGTGGGCACCTGTGAAGGTCTCTGCAGTCCTGCCTTTGTCTGGATCCCTGAGGAGGTGGCAGTGACAGGTCTCGCCACACGTTTGTGTTGCAGGCTGGTGGTGCAGATGCCCGGGGTCGTGTCCTGCTTGGCCTGGTGGGAGCAGTAATGGCCTTTCTGCCATGCTCCAGGGTGAGCTTGCTCCCGCGTTGTCACACGCGGACAATTTGGTATCTCGGAGGTCAGTTCTGGGGCCAGTGTATTTGCTTGGAGAATTATTTTTAAAAACAGGAAATGCCAGGTGGCCAGCTTGCTGCAGGGAGCTGCGCGCAGGGCTGTGAGCTCGCACCATTGCGGGGCTCCCGGCTGCCTGTCGGCTCCTCTCGCTCTTTCAGCAGAAGCTGAAGAGACTTGGAATCAAGGAGCAAATCATCATGAATAAAACATCAGGACGACTTTTTTTCTTCAGCAAAGATTAATGAGCTAAGTAATAAATACAAAATTTCACAGATGCTTGAGTTTACTTTCTAGGGACTTGCTCCTCTCTGCAGGAGTCTCCGTGGGACAGTTGGGGTCCAGCAGATGTCCTGATCTGATGGGGAAGTGGGACAAACTGGAAACAGCTGATTTCCCCACCCAGCTTACCCTGTGTGCTCTGATATCTAGAGCTTTCTGGGGTGAGCTGGGACCCTTCCTTGTGCTGGGACCTGCCTTCCAGCTTTGGCCAGGCTGCTGAGAGCAGGCTGGGCAGCTCAGAGACAGTTACGGGAGGCTTCTCTGCCATTTCCCATTCTGCCCTCAGCCAGAGACTTTCTACCCCCAACCAGGACAGCTTGTGTCACTGTCCCACGAGAGCTGTGAAGACCTTACTTGGCACGTTCAGCCACTGGGGAGATCAGTTTTTCTAATCAGTGCTGATTTTCTCTCTGATCAATCCAAAGCAGAACAAAGAGCTCCAACAGAAGTTTTTATCAAGGCACCAGGTACAAATTTTATTTTTCCTACTAAAATATTGTTCTTGAATAGCACCTTTGCCACAAAGACACCAAGGTGCCATGACCCAAGCAGCCCCTTCCTCCTGCTCTTGCTGGAGAATGCCCTGGCAGTGGGCAGATCATCGCGTCTGAGCCACTGCTGCTGTCTCTGGATGGTCTGGGGATGCTGTGTCCTCGGCTGGCCCCTGAGATGCTGCAGACAGTCTTGACAGGTCCAGCTGGCTCTCCACTGGTGTAAGAGGCAGAGGCTTTTGGAAGAGCTGCTGGGATGCTGCCCACAGGTTGGGAGCCTGGTGCAGGCAGTGCTGCTGCTGGTCAGCTGTGCCGGCACTGGGCATGGCTTGGTGGCTCAAAGGCAGGAGAAGGAGGTTGGAGGAGAGGTGGTGTGGAGTGGGCTCTGGAGGAGCAGAGGTGAGTGCAGCAGGGTGGGGCAGACCCTCCTCTGCTGCAGCACACAGCAAAGGCATCAGCTCGGACAGAGCTGGGGACAGCGACCTGCCTGCTGTGTGCCAGAGGAGTCAGCTCGTTTGGAGCCAAACCTCGTTAAAGCAGGAATAGTTGGCAAGTGCATTGTGCATGGCGAGATGAACTAAACAGGAACGCGCGTGCCAGGGAGGAAGATTCAGTGTGCAGCACGTGCTAACTGGAAACAAGCAGCCGGCTACTGGGCACGGGCCGTGCGCCTGGCAGCGGAGGGCCAGCAGAGCCTGTGCCAGGGCAGCATGAGAAGCCTTGGTGTGTTCTACAGTCCCTCCTGCTCAAAGGTTGTGTTTTGTGTTTCCCAGAAATCAGCAGCAGCAGGTTCAGAGTGCTGAACGTTAGCCAGCCCTCAGACCCTCTGCTGCGCCGTGGGCCAGGGAGCTGTTAGGGTTTTTTGCTCATTTTTGGGCAGAGCGTTACTAGCTGCTCACAGGTTATGAAGCCCTGGTATTTTTAATGCCATCTTCTCTTGCTGGATGAACAGCAAGAGCTTGGTATTTGCCCTATTTAAGTCCTGATTCAGGGGGAGGGAACTGGTAACTGCAGATGTGAAATGCTCTTCAGCTGTTTAAAGTTAATTTAAATTAAAGTTTTTACTGTGGCATCACAAGGCAGAAGCAGAAATGGAGTGACCACAACTGAACGTCATGGTGACGTGGGACTCGCAGCCAATATGAATATCAGGACAGAGATAAAATCCCTTGTAACCTATGATCTCCTGGTTGCACTTGCTTGGCTGTTCTGAACCAAAGCAACCAGAGTGTGGTGGCTCATGGTGTCACTGGCTGTGTCCCCAGGGCTCTGCTCCACACTGGCCAGGCTGCACTGGGCAAGTGCAGGGGGTTTGGGTGCTGCTAGCAATGGGGGTGTGGAGCAGGGGTGATGCTCTGTGTTGGCAGCACCACAGTCACCTCTGCTTTCCTCTCTGCTTTTGCAGCACCGACTCACATCACTGACATCCGCACAGATAAAGTGGAGCAGAAGAGCGTCTCCTTGTCATGGCAGGAGCCGGGCTTCCCTACCGCCAACATCACTGAGTACGAGGTCAAGTACTACGAGAAGGTAGGCTCTGGGGACTGGCCCCGGCTCTTGGTCCTGCCCAGCCCTCCTGGGCTGACTCCTGGGTACCACCCTTGCCAGCCAGGTCTGCTCCTGGGGAACATGGTGCTGCTGGTGCCACCGCTCCTGGTCACAGTCAGCCACCCACCACGTGAAGATTGAGTGGTGGGAAAGGGAGGTAGCACAAGGCTGTGGATGGTGCTGTTGTGAAGAATTTACTAGCACCTGAAAGTAAGAGGAGGGCTTCAAATGGGGGCCAGCAAGGTCTTTTTGTATCTGACAGCATTATGCAGTCTGCTTGTGCCAGTTTAGGAAGCTTGGATTATTTGTAGAGTCTATGTTAATTAGTAGGTTTTTTCCCCATCTGTGCAGCAAGATTTCATCCAGTCCTAATGTTGACATCTTCCTGGGAGATTATTAGCATACCTAATAATTTTCATTCTCTTTTTTGAATGCATTGGATGGCTCTTTTCAAGGACACTAGAAATGTGAGGATTGGATGCTTGCCATTAGCCAGCTAGACAGGGACTGATAAACAATATCAGGTTTTTAAACGTGTGATGAGATGACACCTATATTCATAGCCTGCTCTCTGGGAAAGAGTTGGACCTTGTGGTTTTCACTGTTTAGGATGGAGTGCCACCAAACCCCTGACTTCAGTGAGCTGTGATTGGTCTTCCACATGGGATGGGGCACAAGCAAACATTTTTATGACAGTCTCTTAATTTTAAAAATAGCTGTTATTTGACAGGTGCGGTGGGTTGGGAATTTTAGAAGAAATACCATTGGGCAGAGAGCAGGGACAGTGCTGTAAATCAAAATAAATGCAGTTTATGACACAGTTCTGCAAATTACCTTATCTGCGTGTGCTCAGGCTCGTTATGAAACTGATTACACGTCAAGCAAACTGTGCAGGTGACATGTTGGCGTTCTGTATTTGGAAACAAGCTACCTTGAAGCTGATTCATATTAATGTGATTTTCAGCATCTGATAGATTTGAAAGGAGGATTCTCTGGGTGAGGGTGAATGCTGAAGCCCGAGACAGTAATTCCTGTGCAAATGGGCTGCAGCAACAAGATACTCGGGGTACGTGAAATGAGGAAGCGTCCCGCTTGGGTTGGAAATTTGAACTATAGTTTAGCAATTATTCACTGAAATGAGGCTCTTGATGCTGACATGAAAATCAACTTAGTTCCTAATCTTTGCTTTTAAAGCTGTACTTTCACTATGGAGATTCAAGGGGAAAAGTACATCAAATGGAAAATACATTTCATAGCAACATCCCTGGCTCTGGCAGCCGCAAGGTGAACGGCTCCTGCCTGCATCCCGGCCAGATCGCGGGGCTGGGCCGCTCGTTGCAGCTGGTCCCCAGCATAATGAGGGTGCAGCTCATTCATGAGGCTGATGCTGAGGCTGCAGGATGTGGCCCGGCCCCGCTTCCTGGGGAAAGTGGCCTTAGATAACCCCAGTCCGGGACGGTGGCAGCAGTGCCCGGAGTTTGTTGGGAAGCGCCCGACACGGCTGAGCAGATGATCCCCAATGGCAGCTGCGCGGTAACACGGGAAGTTCTGCAGGAGCTCACGGGATGGCTGGGGCTTGTGTTGCTTTGCAAACCACGGGAAGCAGGGGCATGGGGATCTGCTGCTCTGGCACGTGAAGGTGGTGCGAGTTGCCCAGCACTTCCACCGTCCAGGCAGAGCCCAGTCTGCCGTTGCCGGCTGCAGCTGCCGGTCGTGCTGTCCTTTAGCCGATGTGGAGGGATCTGCAGGTTGCTGGGCAAGTGAATAAAATCCCAGGGACCAGAACCGTTGGCAAACTCACCTGCCACCTTTGCTTATTCAGCATGTGCTACTACACACGTATTTACTCCAGGGCTTGAGCAGCCACAGCAGGGGAGCAGGAAGGGGCTGAACGTTGCCAGCAGCCGAGCCCTGGCACAGGGGCAGTGGGAGGAAAGGAGCTGTGTGGTGTGGCACAGCTGCTCTCCACCACCCTGTCCTCTGCCTGTCTTTGCAGTGCATCATCTGGCTCCAGCTGCCATTTCATGTGACCTTTCCATGTAATTTCTATTAATGAGACATCTAGCAAATGTATTCTTTCTGTTGAAGGTTTTATGTTTAGACAGACTGTCCTGATGGGACCCAGAGGCGAGGTGAGGATACAGCCGTGTGAGCCCACTCCGTGGCGCAGCTGTCAGGCCAGCTAGATCTCGGGTCTCTCATTATTTCACAGGATCAGAGAGATCAAAGTTACTCAACTGTGAAAACCACATCAACGGCCGTGACGGTCAATAACCTGAAGCCGGGCACCCTCTATATTTTCCAAATCCGGACATCTTCCTCGCCAGACTATGGAAACTACAGCCCCAGCATTGAAGTGGAGACGCTGGCAGAGCGTAAGTGTTCCCAAGGCTCGTTGTCCCTTACGCACCCACCAGCAGACCTGAGGCTCTTTGGGCTGAGCTGTAGGGGCTGCTGGTGCTCCTGTCCCACATGCTCTTGGTTTTGTGGAGCAGCATCTTTTTCTCTGGTTCTGCCTCCCTAGGTCTAAGATCAGATGCTTCCCAGGACTTGCTTTTAATTGCATTTTCCTGTTTGATTTTGACAGGGTTGCTACTGCTGGTCAGCTTGTCCTGGAGGTGTCTGTCCTCACTCTTCTCATGCAGAGTCAGTGAGGGCAGCCAGTGTCTGACTCCCCTCTGCTGCAGAAGCTGGGGACAGTCTCTGTTCTTTGACTGGGATTGTCCAAGAAAGCACTTAGCAGAGACAGGGCAACTGGGGGGTGTTCTGCCTTGGCGTGATGTTAGTGCTGGAACAGATTGCACCAGGTTGCTTTTGTGGAGCCACCAGACGCTGGAGCGAGTGTTGGTCCCTGCTGGCATCACTGCCAAGGGCATGATCCTGCCGGGTCTGCGAAGCTGTGCAGCCCACAGTGGTGCTTCAGAACAGCGTGGCTGTCTGCATGGGCTGCAGCAGAGGAGGCAAGGCCAGCCTGGAGATCCAGCTGGCTGTGGATGTGTGCCCGAGGTAGGGGATGACTGCTCACCTCACCACTGTTCTGGCTCAGGAGGCACTTGGCTTGTGAGCTGCTTGGCTGAGTAAAGTCGTCGAGCATTGGTGTTACTTGCTGGGCCTTTTCCTTCTCACAGTTTCCATTCATAACTATAGCCCAGAAGCATCTCATTTCACTGGCTAAAAGAGGGCTTGGAGAGATGGTCGGGCTTCAGTTAATGACCCATCCTGGCTGGAAATGAAAGCCCTGCGATGGCTGGCTCAGTACGACTCTCACAGATTGTGTTTAACAGGGCTTTAAATTGCATCCATTTGCCACACAGAAGACATTTTCAGAATGAATTGAAGCCAATAAAAATTTTATATAGAATGTAGCTTTCTAATACCCCTGTTTGCAAAAGCAGGAAGGGAAGGGATTAATGTGATGAAGGAAAACTATTTGTAAGCCATAAATTTTAATATCTCCTGCTGATAAACAGGAACTATTCCTCAGGGCTGGGGTTCTCCATCCACCCCTGCAATGCTGCCCAGCACCAGCTTGAGCTTTTAAAACTGAACCAGAATGTGAATTGCTGTGAGGATGGTGAGAAGTAGCCTGGTGCTGCAGGTGAATTGTCCCACAGCCTTGCTAGGGTCCAGGGCAGCACTGGCAGGTGCAGCTGGGACCTGCCCCGGACTGTGTGGCCAACCCGCTCTGCTTCCCTCCCACAGTGACAGTGGCCTCCAGTGAGCAGAACCCCGTCCTCATCATCGCGGTGGTGGCCATCACGGTGCTGACGGTGCTGGTGTCCATAGTGATTGGTGTGATGGTCTGGAGGAGGTGAGAGGAGAAGGGCTGAGGAGGTTTGGGCTGGGGCAGAGGCGGGGAGCCGAGGCGAAGCCCTGCAACCAAGGCTCTCGGGAGCGCGGGGCAGCGCTGGCGCTCAGCCTGGCAGCCGGGCTGAGCTGCCACTGGCTCCTCGTGCCGTGGGGCTGGGCTCTGTTCCTCAGCGCTGCAACTTGAGGCTTTTCCATCCAGCAAGAGGCTGCTGCCCAGGTAACGGTGTGCATCTTCATTCTCGTTGCAGGCAGTGTGGATACAGCAAAGCCAGCCAGGACGGGGATGAGGAGCTGTACTTCCACTGTAAGTGAAGCCGGACCACCGTGGCCGGTACGACCGCGTGGGGCTCTCTGTATTTATTGCTATTAATAGCCCAGCTCCTGACAAATCAGCCCTGAGTCCTTGCTTTTGAAGTGTTGTCATCCTGCATTATCCTGCAGCAGGGGCTCAGCACGGCGAGGCTCTCTGGGGACGGCAGCTTGACAGCTTCATAAGCCAGTGTCCGTCCTTCCTGCACACAGGTCACTGCCGTGCTGAAGGAAATGGGGATGCGTTCAGCCTTCCACAGAGCATGTGAAACATTCTGTCAGCTTTTCACAAACAGCTACAGGAGAATACAGCTTTGTTTTTCGGGGCTACTTTTGATTATTGAGCAGCAATAATTTTACAGACAACAGTTGTTGAAGGAAATTCAGATGTCACGACTGATGAGTTTGATTCCTGGCATATGCCCGGGAAGCTCACACATGCTCCTCTGCTCCCCAAAGCATTTCAGAAGCAGCAGAGCCTGCATGCTTCTGGGATGCAGCTTGGCCATTTCACCTGGCCTTGAAGGGCCCCGCGCTGCCCTCAGGACTTTTCTGAAGGTTTTCCATGCGCAGCAGCCACTTGGTCTTGGGAATGTGAATGGAGCTGAGGTGGAAGGGAAGCCTGGCGTGCTGTGATACCTTCCTAGAGCAACCTGGCTTTGCTTTTTCCCCATGCGCTGGTCTTGGATGGGCCAAGCAGCTTGTGCAAAACATCCATTCTCCTTGCCTTGCCCAGGGAGAGGAGGGGACATGGCAGTGCTCTAGCAGGGGCCTGACAAGAGGCAGAGCTGATGTGCTTTGGCCATCGTTTTGGCTGTTTGTTCTCAGGAAATGCGAATTAGGGTTTTGAGGAAGCCCCAGCAGGCGGCTGTTTCCCCTCTGGGGCTTTGCAAAAGCTCCTGTCAGTGGGTCAGCCCATTCCGCCTGATTCTGCTGGATGTGCTCCCAGGAAGGGTCACTCGTGCAGCAGATGGTGGCTGCCTGCAGGAAGCATTTTACTGCCCAGGCTGCTAATTGAGGGGACCTGGGACATGGCCATTGTTCATTATTCTAATTATCTCTCTTAGAGGCCTTGGGAAGGGAGACAATTTGGCTACTTGAGGATTAGCACGAATGGCAGGTAGGCTCAGTCCAGGAGGGCACTGCACTAGAGTGAAGGAGCTGCTCCCTTTAACCCAGGGGTTGTGGCAGTGGAGCAGAGCAGTTGGGTTCATTTAATCCCACAAGGAATTCCCTAGCAACCTTAAAGCTGAATCCTTTGCTTTGCTTATAAAAAGGTGGCAAGTTAGTCCTGGCAGCAGACCTGGAGGTGTGTAACCTGACAGGGCTTTTCCTCGGGCGGGTGGGCAGGAGCTCTGCCGAGCCTTTCTCACGCACCCTGTCTGCCTGTCCTGCAGTTAAAATACCAACCAGGAGGACATACATCGACCCTGACACTTGTGAAGACCCCATGCAGGCCGTGCACCTCTTTGCCAAAGAGCTGGATAACGCCAGTATCAAAATCGAGAGGATCATTGGGACAGGCAAGTTCCTCCCCAGTGGTGGTGCCGCGTCGCTGCTGCGGTCCTGCCCGAGCCGTGGGCACGTGCCGGCTCTCCTGCCGCTGCCCACAGGCTCTGCCCGCCTCACCAGCATCTCTCGGGGCAGCTCCTTGTCCTCCAGCACTGTCAGCACCACGGCCCCTTGCCCTTGCTCTTGTACCTGCGGAGGGGAGGTGGGAGTGGGGCTGGTATCTTGTTCAGGAGCTTGATTTTGCATTCCCCTTGTTTTTTTCTGAGGCACTAAGTGCAGCTGAGTGAGGCACGGGCCAGAAAGCATCAGCAATTATCTGCATCTGGGCAGTTTGACAGCAGCATCCAAACTATTTATAAATATGTGAACTTAATGATTTATTGATTTTCATCAACTTCACTGCCTAAAACTTAAAAGCAAATTAAAATCCCCCCACTGAGCCCTAGAGCCTTAATCGCTAATGTGTGCCAGAACATGGGAAACACGATTATTCTTTGTCGTTTCTTTTCCTAAAGATAAATTCAGCTGCAGAAATAGAAGAGGTGGAGGCAGGGAAGAGGGAAGGGTTTGCCCAGCAGCTTAAAGGACAGTGTTGAAGGAAAGAGGACACTGAGGAGAAGAGGAGGTTGTCTTTGTAGCTGCTGGTGGAGCAGCTGAGGCTAAGCCCACACACCTTTGAGAAGCAAATTGCTGTTTGCAAAATTAAGAAAAATTAGTTAGGAATACATGTAAGGAATTTGGGAGGGTATTTGTCTTATTGCTGACCTAACTACTACCTGACTTTCAAATCAATAAAGCTTTCCATAGCTACACATTTTTTGCTGTATAGCAAATATTGTCCTTTTTTTGTTGTGAATTTGGTAGCTCCTGTGAAGTGCATGGCTGCACAGAGAGGGATGGATGTTCTGCCTCAGCACCAGCAGGAACCCCCCTGGCCCTGCCGTGCTCTGTGCCGGGGGGGCAGAGGCTGCCTGTGCTGAGCTGGGAAGCAGAACGGGCCAGGCCCTGGGAGCATGAACTCAGTGGCTGGGGGTTTGTCTATTCATAGGAAAAAGCACAACAGTCACTTGAGCAGCACGTGGAGAGAATGGCTTAGAGGTGTGGGAAGAAGAAGAAATTCCATTGCATTATCACATGTTCTTGGTGTCACATGCCAATGCTAAACTTGTGCACGGGGCCGTGTGTTCTGCAGAGGTGGGGGAAGGTGGTAAAACAGACTCTGCGGGGGAGACCTGCAGCCATGCAGGGCTCTGCGTGTCTGAGTTCATGGGTTGGCAAACCTCTGATGAACAATGGGAGGATCATGTGTCTGCACAGCAAGACATCACTTGTGCCACAGGAGCACGTTTTATGGTCCCAAAGTAGAGGGAGGGAAGCGGGTGAGGGTCATCCTGCTGGAGCTGCTGGTTTAACTCCTTTCTCTGCTGCCCAGGAGAGTTTGGAGAAATCTGCCGGGGCTGCCTGAAGCTGCCCAGCAAGCGTGAGCTGCCGGTGGCAATCCAGACCCTGCGGGCAGGGTGCTCAGAGAAGCAGCAGCGCTTGTTCCTGGTGGAGGCGAGCACCATGGGCCAGTTCGACCACTCCAATGTCATCCGCCTGGAGGGGGTCATCACCAGAGGTGAGGGGGTCCCGGGCTACAGGCCACGTGCAGTGGAGGAAGACTCCTCTGCAGGCTTGAGCTGTTGCTTTGGAGCAATGCCCTGGTGCTAGAGCGGCAATGGGAATCAGATCTTTCTTTATGTATTAGCTATTTTAGCATTCTGATGATTAATAAAATGCTTACAGCTAGGTTAATAAATCCAGGTAGTAGGACTGGCTTAGCAGCAAAACAGTGCACTCTTAATAAAAGCAAACTGAAGTGAGGTTCTGTCAGTAAAACAGATGACACCGCTCCTGGCTCTCGCGGGAGCGTGTGCGCTGCACTGTTCTGCAGATGCTGTGGTTAAATGGATATTCATGGAAATCCAGAGAAACGTGAGCACGTGTGCTGATTTTAACGAGCCTTTTTGTTAGGTATGGAAGTATTTGTGCCCAGAGTCTTGGGCTGAGCTGGTTGTACTTTCACTGAGTAGTGCTGTCCCTCGTGAAATGGTTCAGTGTCCTGGTAAAAGGAGCATCTGATATTGGGATCCCTTGGGTTCCCAGCTGGGAACCACAGGGCACCCTCAGACCTGTGGCTCATTGCAAACTGTCTGAGCTAAAGTCCTTGCCTACCTTAGTAGGCAGGCAGCACGGGCTGAGCATGCTGGAGGTTGGCACTGGATTTCTGACACCTGCAGTGTAGGAGCTGCCAGAGCCATGGGCAGGACTCACGCTGTCCTCCTTTTCTGTCCATGCAGGGAGCACCCTGATGATAGTGATGGAGTACATGGGGAATGGAGTGCTGGATTCTTTTCTCAGGGTGAGTGCTGGGAGTCAGTGGTAACTGCAGGGGGGTCTGCCACCCACTTGGGCTCTGCTGGCAGTGCCCCCTTGAACTGGCAGTTACCTTTGGCTTTTTCTCCATTTTTTTACAGAAACATGAGGGACAGTTCACGGCCACCCAGCTCGTTTCCATGTTGCAGGGAATTGCCTCTGGCATGAAGTATCTGGCAGAGATGGGTTATGTACATAAAAGCCTTGCTGCCCACAAAGTCCTTGTGAACAGCAGCCTGGCGTGCAAAATAACTGGTTTCAGACGGCCACAAGAAGATAAGATGGAGACCATCTTCTCCACCATGGTAAGCTGCATTTCCAGATTCTGTTGTCAACATTCCCCAAAAGCAAAATGCTGACAGAATGGATACAAAACCTCTGCATAGGCGGATGTCTCTGGCTGCAGTGCATGGCCAGGGCCACGAGCACTGGGACCAGGGCTGGTGTCACTGGGGAGGTTTACACTCTGCTCTGCATGCTGAGGAAAGGTCAGATCCAGAACCAGGCCGCTTCCACTGGTGGAGTTAATAAGACATACAGCAATCCTGCTCCAGAACCGATATTTTTCCTAGGCTCCTGTTTCTCTCCTCATGTATGAATGCAGGCTCTGCATCTTCGCAGCTTCTTTCCCACCCAGAAATCAAATGCGTTTAGCCAGGGAGCTGCACAGCAGCCGTCCAGCACCATTCCTCTGGCTGCAGCCCTCCCGCACGTCTTCGTGGACTGGTGGAGAGGTGGCGGGTGGCTGGAGGCAGCTCTGGCAGCCTCAGGGTTCCTTACGTCTGTTTTATCACTTGTAATGAAATCCTTGTTTTCAATTAAGAATTTAAGTCCTGCTTGACTGGCACGCACGCCTTGTCAGCTCTGCTCACCAGTGTGTCTCCCCAGTACCTGTGTGTGCTTGGAGACACTGCTGGGAGCCCTTGGACGTGGACCCTGTGGGTCCCCATGGCCCTGCAGCCCCTCACTGAAGCTGGTTCTCCCTCCCTGCTTCTTTCACACCCTGCTCTGTCCTGTCTACGTGAGGGTGCATCAATGTGTGTTTAGCTGCAGAGCAACATGACGTATTTCAGTTGGTTATGCTGCAGCTGCCCGTTATCAGCTGGGGCTGTTAGCGATCACATTAACCAGGCATTAATATTTTAGAGCATTGATTCCTCAATCAAATGAGCACTTACTGTTTTCAGGGAGCATCGGGCAGTGCCAAGGAGGTAGCAGCTGACATGTTCTGGATGCAGGGACCCGGTGCTGGTGTCCCAGTGCAGGGTAGGGGTGCCCCAGGGGGAAGAGCCTGTTTTGCAGGGTTTGGCTCATGCTCTGCTGCGAGCTGCTGTGTTTGCCAGCTCTGAGCAGGCAGGCGGCAGGAAGAGTCCTGGAAAACTTCAGCCATTCTCCCCAGCTACAGGGAGCTCGGCGCACTCTGCAGGGAGAGCCCCCCCATCCCAAAGAGTCCCCGGCAAAGTGCGACCCCCTCGCCGGACATGGCGAGCGTCACCGGCAGGCTGTAGCCCAGCCGCGGCTGCCGTGCTGCAGAGCTCTCCAGCAGAGCTGTCCCGGCGCTGGCACGACGCCGGGTACAGAGCAGCCCGCTGAGCGACGGGATGGAGAGCCCAGCAGGAGCGCTGGCTTCTTCCACTGTGGTGCAGTGGGGCTGTGGCTTTGCAGTCAAGGTCTCGTCGCTGTTAATTGCAATTAGTCATGGTGTCTGTCACCTGCTTCCCCCAGTGCATCCAGTGGGCTCCGCAGATGCCGAGATGGGGATTGCTAATTACAGGAGAGCAAGCCAGGGTGGAGGGACTCTGCGCAGCTCTGAAATGGTTTTCATTAAATATTAATGTACGAAATGCCGTCAGCTCTTCCCAGAGACTTTCTCCTCTCCTGTTAATATTTCAGGACTTATACCCTGATGCAGCTTACAGTTGCATGGCTATTTTAAAACAAATTGAAGCAAAAGTTTTCTCTTGGTACTAAACCTTCATGTGGCACGTGGGCTTGCTCAGTGTCTGCCCTGCGATGGCACGAAGTGCTGCCCAGGAATTGTGTGTGTCGGCTGCATCCTGCTGTCTGAGCACATCATTTCTCCCCTTCTGTCCATCCAGCGTGGGAAGAGCCTGGTGCTGTGGTCAGCCCCCGAAGCCATCCAGTATCACCACTTCAGTCCAGCCAGTGACGTGTGGAGCTTCGGCATTGTCATGTGGGAAGTGATGTCCTACGGCGAGAGACCCTACTGGGACATGTCCAACCAGGACGTGAGTCCCCAGTGCCGTGTGATAGCTGGTGATGTTGCTGTGTCTGATGGTGTCTGGTGGCTCTGTGGTGGACAGAGGAGCTGTTGCAGCTCCCCAGGCGGGGTGTGCGGAGGGAGGTTTGCCCCAGGGGTTTGCCTTTGATCTGCATCACAGCGCCTGACCCTGTCCCCTCACCTACTCTGCCGCTGCAGGTGATGAAGGCCGTGGAGGATGGGTTCCGTCTGCCTGCTCCAGTGAACTGCCAGCCACCCCTCCACCAGCTTATGCTTGACTGTTGGCAGAAGGACCGCAGCCAGAGACCCAAGTTCTCTCACATCCACAACATCCTGAGCAAGATGGTGCAAAGCACAGAGCCCCCAAAGTACCCCAGCTCCACATGCACCAGGTGATGGTCCCCTTGCTTTGTTGCCTATTGCTTTTCTGCTGGTTCCACCTTGGGCAGGCTGTGCCCTACTCCCTCCTCACCACCCCGTTCTGTTGGCAGGTCCCACAGCACATCCATCCCCCTCACTGAGCGCACCTTCTCAGCCTTCCCATCTTTCAGCTCTGTGGGCGAGTGGCTGGAAGCAATAGAGATGGGCAGGTACAAAGACAACTTCACTGCTGCAGGCTACTGCTACCTGGAATCAGTGGCCAGGATGACAGCCCAGTAAGTGAACTGGTTTCCTGGCTCCATAACCTTGTGTTTCTGGGTGCAGCATGAGTGGGCTCAGTTTTCAGTGACAGTCAGGCATCACTAAACAACAGGGTGGATCTTCCAGGCAGTCTGAGAGAGTTCACTGGCATGGGGTGGGCTGTGTGTGTTGTGCATCTCAGCTGCTGGGCTTTGAAGCTGAGATTTACACCTGGAGTTTGTGACTTTAACCTCTGATTTCTGACAGGAGTTGTGTTCCCTGTCCCCTCCAGAAAGCAGCATCGAATTGGATGCGATTTACTGATAACCTGTTGTGCGGGCAGCACAGGGCAGCAGGGCCCGGAGCCGTCTCACGCGTGGTGTGCTGCCGGTGCCTGTTGCCCCTGGGTGCCCTGCCAGGGTCCATGTTGCTTTGACTGGGACAGCAGGTTGGGGGTTTCTTACTCCAGCAGGTCTACGGTAGCCTGATAGTCTGAACCGTGCGTTGCCCTTGTTTTTTATGGCTGACACGGGGCTCATTTTGCAGAGACGTCCTCAGCCTGGGGATCACGCTGGTGGAGCACCAGAAGACTATCCTGAGCGGGATCCAGACTCTCCGGGCCCAGGTGATCCAAATGCACGGCCGAGGTGTGCAGGTGTGACCCAGCCCTCACGGAGCGCAGAGCCCTGACCTGGCTCCCGGGGAGGAGACGGCCACCCAGCCCCAACCCGGACCAGTCTCTGAAACCTCTCGGTCACAGGTGGGATGTAGGAATCACTGGGCTGCTGCCAAACGAGCCATTCCTCGCGGCGAGAGAGCGGGGCTTCCTGTCCCCTGTGCTGGGGGAGGCGAGGATTCCTGGACAGGAGCGGCGTGCCTGGGTGGCTATGGCTCTCCCTAGCACCGTTCTGTAAGATGAGTCAAACTGTAATGATGCCATTTCATATGGTAATTAGGTTAACAGGGTGGATGGACATTTGTGTGCTGTCTTAATCCAGAGCTGACAGCATTTTCCTATCTAGCATCCTACTGGTGAGATACATGGGTATTTTTATACAAGCTGACATGTTCTAGCAACCCCACAAGGAACTTTTATTGCTTTTATTTTTAGAGACCAGAGCACAGCTCACACCCAGCACCCAACTTCTGGAAGGTGACTTTCCCCATCTGTTATGCTGAAGGAAATTCTTTCCCAGCCATATCCCTTTCTCTCCAAGCTACTGAATCTTGACACCACAGTTGGTGAACAAAACCAAATATTCTCCACTAAAGTGCAGAGCAAATGGTGCTGAATGTTTCTAAGGCTCTCTTGACAAGACAGTTTCAGGGGAAGAAATTAAAAGCTTTGAAGAGAGCCATATAGGCAAGGGAGGGCAAGCAGTGGAGCCCTTGGGCTGTCCTGCTGATGCTCTCGGCCATCGCTGCCTCGTGTGCAGGTCCTAGTGCCTCATTTTACTGCACAGCCCAGCAGTGAGGTGGGAACTTAGACCAGAGCAACAGGTAGCACTCTGCTGCCCAAAGACAAGCTGAGCCCACAGGCAGAGACCTGCCTCCTGTGTAGGACTGATGCTGAAGCATCTGCTGCTACTTCAACCTCCCTTCCCTGCTTCCTGCCTTGCAGTTTTGCAGGCAGTGTCCTGTGTCTTGTCTTTTCTGGCTTCGTGGGCAGCAGTGGTGGGCTTGGACTGTGGTGCCCGCGCTGTGGAGCAGAGCGGGCAGAGCATCACTGTGGGCTGACTCCAGAGCCTGGGACTCTGAGCTGGAGCATCCACCTCAGCCTTCTGCTGCATGCTAATGGCTGGGCAGAGGTCTGTGCCCAAGGGCTGCAGTGCCAGTGCATCCTGCAATGCCCACAGCCTCTGCAGCAGGGTGCACCCTGGGTCTGGATGTTTGAGCTGGGGCTGAACTGAAGGGACCATGCACCCCAGATCTGGATGCTGGGGTGGAACTGACCATTGCATCCGTGGGATCCAGCAATCCTGCTGTGTGATCCAGGTGAACCAGGGCACGAGAGCACTTTATTTTGTTGCAGAGGGAGCACAGTGCTGCCTGCCTTGCGTGCTGGCAGTTCCCACCAACACAAGCCTGATCCCTGATGGAAGACATAAATAGCATCTACTTAATAATACAAGCTTTCTTGAAGTTAGTTAATTAAATGGGTCTTTGCAGCTTGTACAGAATTTTGTAGGCCTTTTATTATCATCTGTAAGTATTGCAAGTGAATTATTAATGATGAAAGGCAAAGATTTACAAAGGGAATGAATGCTGAGGGAGTTGTTCACAGTGTGTCTGGAAATCTGTTTGAGTTGGACCCTCCAGTTCACCTGCTTCGAGAGGATGGGGATCTAAACGATGATTGAACAAAGGGTCCTACAGCTCTCGTGGGGCTGGCATGGCACCCACCCTGCCCGGACATCTTCCTTCCCTCTGCTTGTGTGGTCAAGCAGAGTGACACAACCACGGGTGCTGGTGGAGGTCCTGGGCCCACTGACCTTTGCAGAGCATGTCACCATAGGGATCCAGCTTCTGCATAGTAAAGCCTCAGTCACGGCGGTTCCCTTTTCACTGGCTCTCAGGCTCTTCTGGCTCTGCTGGGTCCAGGAGTGCTCAAGACTAACAATCCACTTTTTCCATGTGTTTTACCTTGATTGTGTCAGAGATCAGGAACCTTCTGCTTGAACTTCACTGTCCAATGGTCTCAAGAAGGTGCCACCTACTGTTGGTTTATCGGTTTTCTGCCCTGTGCCGGCATTACCAGGCAGTGACGTGGTGAGCACCATGCACTCCAGCCACTCTTGGTCCTGCAGGCTGGTGGGGACAAGGGCAGGTTCCCTCACACAGGGTGTGAGCTCCTGGGAGCAAACATGAAGGTGGGTGTGAGACAGCACAGACACAGGCGGCTGTGCAGAGCCCGGGGTGGGACCTATGGGGCCGCCCTGGCAGCAGGCAAGTGCTGGGTGCTCTGGGGAGCTTGCTGCTCTCTGGGGTAAAAAAACTCTCTCCTTCCTGCCACCCCTGTGTTTAAACAGCATTCCCCAATGTCACCTGGTTAGTTTAATGGAAATAAGTTTGGCCCTTAGCTGGTCTGGTTGGTCACTCGCCATCCTGCTGGTCCACACCCACAAGAGTGATAATGAAGAACCGAAACCTTCGTTTGATAGAAACGCCGGATCCAGAGGATCAAGTGCAATTTGTATGCTCTTTATGTTTACATTTTATCTATAGAGAAAATATATTATAATTCTCTAGGCAGGGAGTTCAACCAACTTGATTCCTCTCCCCCATCTCCCTGCTGTTCTGCCCACTGGGATTTCCAGCAGCCCCTGCATCAGGATGCTGTGCTGGGAGGTCACTGCTGAGGGGCTGGCTCCAGGCTGGTGCAGTGGCTTTCAGGGAGGTCTGGGGAAATTGAGGGCTTGGTGACGAGGTGATGAGAGGTTCAGAGTCTGGGAAAGGGACATGGCTGTGAGCAGGCAGCAACATCATCTTGAACCCCAAAGAATGCACCCTTCTCCAAAGTTACAGGTATGAGGAGGTGCCAGCTCTGGGTGCTGCCCACAGCTGCTCTCATTGCTGCCACGATCTGCTCAGTCCCTCTGATTGTTGCCATCTTTCAATCCTTTAGTGTTTCCCCTCCCGAATTAGGCTCCCATGCTGCATTCTCCAGCACAGTCAGAATGGAAGGTGTAATTTCTTTGTCTGCGTCTCTCTAGCTGTTCCCAAAAGAAATGCAGTGTTTAATTACTTTTCTGAGTTACTCTGCTGAGGGACTCAAATGTGCTGTTTCTCTTAGACAGTGGGATGGGACTTAGACTGGGGATGGGACTGTGCTCTGACTCCCCAGAAACAAGAGCTATTTGCCTTCCTGGTCTCTCCTCAAAGAAAGAAAAGAAAAAGCCCATCCTGGAAGTGTGCTTTCTAGCCTAGTGTGTTGCAACAATAAACACTTGTAATTGAGCTCCTCATCAACCCTGAAGATAATAAAATGAGCAAATTAAGCTATAGATTGTTGTTATGATTTTAAAATTAACTTACATCCTCTCAGCCCTCTCTTTGGGGAAGCATTCAATGCCTTCTAATTAAATTAATTAGCAACACTGTTTTGAAGCTGCTAGACCAAGGGAAATGCCTCGAACTGATTTCAGTCTCTGTGCCCATCCAGGCTCTGACACATGCAAGGCTCCTTACCCTGAGCTTCCTCCTCTCCAGTCCTGAATCTCCCCATCTGTGTCATGTCTTATTTTGCATGAGGCTGGGAGGATGGATCCTGACCCTACAGCTGGTCTGGGTGCTGCGTTCTGCACAGCACCTGCAGGATCAGACCCTGTGGGGCTATAGGGGTGCATGAGTGAGGGGGGACAAGGGAGATGTGTCTTCCATCCCCAGGGATGGCCAAAGGGCTGGGGCAGTGTTAGAGCAGGAAGGATGTGCTGGAGCCGAATTGCGGAGGCTCCAGCCGCAGCCCAAGACGGAGCTGCTCAGTGGGTGCAGGACCCGCGGCTTCGCTATCACCAGGATCCTGCAACACCCCCCTCACATGAAACCAAAACTGGAATCAAGTTGGTTCATCTCCAGATGCTTTTTGATATTCATTAGCCACCTGTTATATACTGTAAATACATACTTGAGAAGTTAATATATATTTTTATAAGCTTGAAACAAATGTAATATATTACTGTAAAGGACACTGTGTACATTTCATGTTTGAACTATAGTCAGACATCTCCAGGGAATCACAGTTGGTTTGGAATAAATAATAATAAATGATAATAAAGATCTATTGACATTTTTGTTAATTTTGTATTTATTGAGCTATGAACATTGCACTAATGAGATACCTAAGTAAAAACAACCACTGATTCTGCCCTGGTTTGTCTGTGTGGATCATTTCAGGTGTTCTGATGAGTGGTGCCACTTTAGCAAGGGTAGCAGTGTCAGGTAGGGAACAGATTTAGCAGCAGCAAGGTGGGAAATGATGCAGTTTGATTAAATCACAGCTCTGCTAAGACAAGCGCCTTTGCTCCTGCTGCAGAGGTGCAACTCAGGATGGTGGTTTCTTGCTGTTGCCACTTTGTTAGGGGAGAAAAACCCCGCCTGTGTGTTTTGTGGACAGCAAGGTCCGGTTGGGCTGTCAAGCCTGGTGCTGCTGGGGCAGGCAGGAGTCGCTCCCATCACCCCGAGGACCAGGTCACCTTGTCGGTGCTCGCAGCGCGGGGCTGTCAGCACGGGTGCAATTGCTGGTCTAATATACGCGTTGCCGTAAGTGTGGGGATCCTGCTGAGCAGAGGGAAAACGCCGCAGAGTTACTGTGCTCGAGGCATGTAATTAATTGCTTAACTGAGGAAACAAAAGCAGTGTATGGCCAGCATGTAAAATGCAAACACTGCACAAACAAGAATATTTAGAAAGAATTTGATGCAACTCTCACTACTTCACATTTCTTCTCTTTTTCTTAGTCTGCTTAATGCCAACGACCATGTGCAAAAGCCCGTTCCCGTATGCTGACGAGAGTGACAGCTGCTGGGAAAAAGGAACTGAATGGGTGCTTAAAATGGGTGAAGTCTATTTGCCTTCTGTTGATCAATTAATTCAGGCAGTCTTCAGTAGGAGCCTGGCCAGGGCTATATTGGCACTATAAAGAAATAATCAGAGCTCTGAAGCGGGACTATGAATAGTGGCTTGCAAGTCACAGCCAAGTAGATTTATTTTTTGCCCATTTTTCTGAACTCGTGCCTCCTGTGGTCCATGGGTGATGGTTTTGCCTTCCTTCTGTGACCTTCCTGGCAAGGCCTTGGCTGGGGGCTGTGGGTACCTCCCCACCTGGCTGAGAACCCCCGTGCTGCTGAGGGGCTTGTTACCCCCAGCACAGACAAGGAGGGGGTGCAGTGAAGGGCAGGGATGATGCTGGGGGGTGGTGAAGGTCTCCCTGGGCCCCGCTCCCATGGTGTGTGGGAAGGGGCGACTCCCCCAGGGAATGTGCCAGGAAGGCTGCAGTGAGCCAGGGAAATAAAGCCATTAATAATTAAGCTCATGCCGTATGGAAACAAGCCTGTTGCCGGCTGCATGCGGTGGCTCGCAGGGAGGGACAGGAAATCATTGGCAGCTGCCTCCCTGCACTTGGTAAGGTCAGCAGGAGAGGTGGCCGGAGCAGGGCAGGTACTGGCCGCATCTCCATGGCTCCATGGCCGTGCTTCCTTACATCACAGGCAGCAGCTCTGGGTCCCCTCCCAGGTCTAAGCCTTGGTTCTGGCTTTCAGGCTCCAGAGCCCTTCTCCTGTCTGCCCTGGCAGGTTTGAGCTCATCTCACTTGGTGCCTTGTGAGTGAAACAAAATAAAAATAAGGAAGGTAATTGCCCAGAAACAAGTCGTTACACACTTGTATAATTATCTGCCATTAATTAATGGCACAAAAGGGGCTCCTTCTACTCTGCATCCAGGGAGCAGGGGGGTTTCTTGGCTGTCCTGGTGTGGGTTACACTCAATCCATTCCCTGCATTGCTCACCATGGAAGCAGATTTTCTGTCTTACTGGGTCAAGCTGCTGCACTGACAAGTGTCAGTGTCTCCCTGCCTGGCTTCAGCTGGAAGCTTTGTCTTTATAACTCAGTCCTTGCAGTTTTACAACTGCCCTGTTGCGGTGATGGATTGCAGGGCTGACATTGAAGCTGCTGCTCCTTCTTCCCCCACCCTCTCTGCTGATGCAGCTGACCAGACTGTGAATATTTTCTGCACAAGGGACTAAAGAAAACCTCTCTCCATCTAATTCTGCTTCCCTGGTCTAGAAGTTTGAGGGGAATATTGCAGCCTGGTCTGCAACTCTGCATGTGTCTTGTATATCCAGCAGTGGATTTAGCAGCTTCTGACATGTGCAGTGTCTTTGAGGAAGAAAACAAGCTCTGGAAAACGTCTGGAAAATCAGCAAACAGCACAGCTATCACGCCGTGCACAGCCAGCCCGTGGCTGAGCGGAGACGCTGTCAGCTCCTGCCCCCCAGAGCTTCCCAGCTCCAGTCCCGCAGCCCCGGCTCCCCTGGTGCCGGTGGAGCCCACACTGTAAGGGAGGATGTCACTCTCTGGTGACAGAGGAGGGATCAATAAGCGCTTACCGCTGAGACGCAGCAAAACGCGAGATGCAGCAGGGATCAGTCAGGGAAGGGCTCAGCACTTGGCAGGTGCTGCCTCATACAGGGGGATTTTTTAAATAAAACATTTACTGGGCAGTGCTGGTGAGAGCAGTTGGCTGCAGGGCCGGCAGGGAGTCTCGGGGAGAGGAAAGGAAGAGCCAAATCTCCTCCTCTTAACCTCGCTCTCACTTAGTGGCCTCAGACACAAAATCCATCACCTTCCCGGTCCTCTTTTGGACGTTTACTGCAGAGAGGCTGCGTGGCCCCCTCTCTGCTATGATGGCTCATGAGGCTGGGATGAGCTGCTGCTCCCGTGACAGCGGCGTGGTGGTGGGGTCAGACGAGCCCAGCCTCACTGGCGTGTGTCCCTCGTCCTCCTCACGCAGGAAGGAGGCAGGCAGGAGAAGAGCGATGCTCAGGGAATGTTAAAAAGAGCCTAGCTCTGGAGAAAGATCAACGTTTAAATATGAACAACTGCTAATTATCAGGAAGAGCCGGTGCCATCTATCATCATAATCAGTGATCTGTCAGTTCAAGTGTCACCGCGATGGATGCATCATTCCTCCTGGGATTAATCTCCCACCGTCTCGGTGTGTGAGAAGAGCGCTGCTCTCTGGCTTCCCTGGAGACAGGTCCCTGTGTTACCCCCGAGCTGGGTGTGGGCAGCAGTGGTGTCCAGCCCTGCTGCTGGGCACACTGGCAGGGACAGAGGTGCCAGTCCTGGGTTCAGCCGGTGGGAGCAGCCGTGGAGCTCTGGCTCGGCTGCGCCTGCAGCAGACTGGGGACCAGCCGAGGAGTGCTTGGGATGAAGAAAGTGCCCCAGCACACGTAGCACGTCCTGGTTCGGGTGGCCTTGGCGCAGGGCTGGGTGCTTGACGGCAGCACCAGCACAACAACCCGCCCCTTCCCCCCAGCCCCGTGGTAACCTCCCCTCAGCTGCCTTTGCCCTTACCAGTGCCTGCTGACAATGGAGCCATGTGCCCAGCAGCGAGAGATGCCTGGAAGGCACAGGAGCCATTTACTTACACAATTATAAATGTCTTCGGCCTTTTTATCTTGCCGAGGCTGACGAGCACCTTCAGCATCAGACAAAGAGACGCTGTTATCACACAGCACAGCGGCTGCCTTCTGGGCAGCAGCCACAGCTGAAGGGGCACAAACAAAAGCAGAGGAATAATATTGAGTCAGCAGGTCCGGATCAGTCCCGGAGCCACAGGCTCTGGTGCTCAGCCACATCTCGGGGGGCTTGAGCTGGGCCTTTTCCAGACTTGCTTTTCGTGCATTCCAACAACCTGCCACAACCAGCGCCTTGACAGCAGGACCCTGTGGGCTGACAGAGGCTGTGCCACTGACACTACCTTTTTCCTTTTGTTTGCATGGTGTTTGGAAGCAAAATACACCTGAGATGGGGCTGGCACATGTCCTTACCCTCCTGCGTGCTGCAGGCTGGTGGCAGGTCTCCAGGGGAGAAGGGGAAAAGAAGAAGGACGGGTTTAGAAGGTTTCTGCTGTTTCAATTACAGTGAAGAGCCCTTCTAAGGTGTTTTCCCCAGGCACCTGCCCACTCACATCTTAGACGATGTAAGTAATTAAGTGGCAATGAGTCCTCATTTATTATCAGACCAGACTTTCAGGAATCAGTTGTGCCAGGAGGAATGATGCACAACTGGTCACAAAACTCACTGCAAACAGGTACTTTTGAAGCGAGCCTGTGGTCTGCTAGAGCGGGTAAGCGGCCTTGGCACCTCTCAGGAGAAGCAGATGTCCTCAGTGCTCAGTGCAGCAGAGCAGGCTGAGTGACCAGCTGGCATCCTGAGACCACACAGGGCACCGCGACCGCTGCCAGCACCAGCACCGCCTCTCCCTGCCATGGCAGCAGCCCTGGGGGGCTCCTGTGCCCAGCAGGGCTCCCTGAGCTGCAAAAGCCAGCTACGCTGACTGGAGTGATGCAGAGGCCATTTGTGTGGGTCTGTATCACGCCAGTAAAACTTTCATTAGATGAGAGAAACTCCACGAAGTGTTGGGAACTGGCACCAGCTGAGCAAACGTTCATTAGAGGTGCAGCCGCATCAGGCTCGGGGGTGCCACCAAAAGTGGCTGTTCATTAAGTCACACTTTACAAATGGGTGATGAAATATTTACCCGCAGCTGTTTAGGAGAGATGAGCAGCGTGATGCTGCCCGCCTGTCACTGACATCTTCATGGCGGTGGCACTGCCAGTCCCCCAGCAGTGGGGCTGGGCATGTTCTCCTGCCTGCTCTGCCTCATGCAAAGCCCAGTCTCCAGAGAACAGCCAGGAGCTGTTTGCAGAGGGACAGGGAGCAGGGGCACCCCCAGAAGGGGTGGGTCGTGGGTTGGGGACCTCCTCTGGGTGCTGTGACAATCCCCCAAGGTTCCTGAAGCATGTGGAACCTCCCTCAGGTCCCTGCAGCGTGTGGAGCTGGTCTTGCTCTCTGCACAGCGGGAGAGCAGCACAGCTCGCTGCTTTTCGTACAGTCACAAACACTCCATTAACCTGCACAGTATTTAAATTCCATAATGGAGCTGGAATAAAGCAGCAGCAGCAGCAGCTTATCCCCGCTGGAGCCCTCGATCATCTGTTACAAAGAGACACTCTGCGGCAAACTTGCAGATTTGGCTAAGAACTTAGAGCTGGGCAATTGAGGATTTTCTTGCAAGTCCCTGTTCTTTAACAACGCTCGTTCTCGCTGACCCTTTCCCAGGGCAATACCGGGTCTGTTAGGTGGGTGCTATGGAGCGCTCAGTCGTGATGGGGCAGCAATGGGGCAGCAGAGGAGCTCAGCTTCATTTGCTTCCTGCAAGTGGCCGTGCCTCACCATGCCACGAGCACCATGATGCACTGGGCAGCAGCACGCAGACATTTAGACATTTACCTCCTGCTGATCCCTTCTGCAGCTCATCTTGGGCTGTGCCAAGGCCTCTCCCTATCCTTCCCAGGTGCCATCTCCTCTGGATGAACCACAGGAATTTCAGTGTTCAGTCTGATCCCAAGGCTTCCATCTGGATGCAGCCTGGAAATCAAAAGCTCTTGGCCTGATTCTCACTCCAGCATCTGATGGACAGATGGAACCTGTGGGGAAGCTGGTACCCAGTGCATCCTGGCCAGTGCCGCTGCTGCTACTGGTGCTGCCCAGGGGCTGTCTGGCTGCAGCGCTGGGGCTGGGGCGCTCTGGCAGCCCGCGGTGAGGCAATCTCTCCAGGCAGCCATAGGGGTGGCCCTCAGCCATGGGGCTTTTATTCTGTTAAATACTTTTAAGTGAATTCCATTAAACGCCAGGGACAAAGAGATTAATAGGGCAATGGAAATGCTTTTTGTGAGATTTAGGTGCTCTGGATGATGGCAATTGGTGTGCTGGATAAATAGCAGTTTGTGACTGTAAATAAAATCTCCCAGAGTAAGTGGTATGTAAATTGGTAATGCTGAATGTCTCTGGGGAAAAGCAGGCCCAGGGACCCAGAGTGCTTCCACTGTGGCTGTTTCTGGGCAAAGTTAAATTAAGTGAAGATATGATGCAGCTCTGCAGGAGAGGCAGAATTCGTTACAGCTGTTCATGTGAGGATCAGCAACAGCTTCATTCCCTCACCATCATTTCATGACCACGACTCCTGAAGGATCTATTTTATCCTCGTGTGTGGGGGGCAGCTGGTTGTGCTGAGCTGGGCAGAAAGACGTTTGCAGTCAGCTTTGCAACAGCCTCGATTTCCTAATCATGATTAAGTGCATAGCAGGGTCTACAGTGCCTGCAGCTGGGGCAGGTCCTGGTTTCCACTTAAATTATTTTATAAGGAAACTCTATTATGACTGTAACATTTGCCCACAAAAGGATGAGAGTTTCCCTGAGTCTGTTAAAATTATTGTTAACAGAAAGTTGTCTTGCCTCATCAGAGCAGGGTGGTTCTCAGAAGCTGGCGCTGTCTTGCAGCACAGAGCAGAGCGATACACAACTCTCTGCTTTGGCTTGCGGGGAAATGCAATGTGTCAGGTATCACATCGCACTGCATCGAAATGTGATGTGGCATAGTGAATCAAACCTCCAAAAATAAAACTTTTGTCTAGAAATAAACTTGTCACTGTCAATTTAAACTCTTGCCAAAGAATCGTGATTTGATGCGAGTTACTTTTGCCAGTAATTTACAGAAGTGGGTGGTTTTAATTACTATTTATAACACAAATAAGAGTCTAAAAAAAGAGAGAGGAAGGTGTCTGTCCCAATATGTGTTAGCTGTACCACAGAAAACCCAGATCCTATATGTAGCTCCAATATACCAGAGCTTGAGAGAGACTGAAACTCAGTCTGCTTTGAGCAATCAAGGATAGGAACACTTCCTCCATTCCCACTCAGCCAGACACCCATGGAGGCCACAGCAGTGGGGAAGCTCCATCCAGGTCTCCTGCCCACACCTGGCAGGAGCATTGTCTCCTGCCCAGGGTGAGCTCCCTGGCTGCACAATGGGGACCAGCAGTAAGTGGTGCAGGAGCTGGGGAGGCACCAGGTGCCCTGCAGCAGGAGAGTGCCTGGGAGTGGGCAGAGAGCCAGATGGTGGGATTAGGAAGTGGGAGCAGATGGCCTTTCCCATTCCCACTCCTGCAGGTGCTGCCTCGTGCTGGGAACCAGCCCGGCCTGGGGAGCTGGAGGTGCCCATCAGTGGCAGCATCTAAGGACCATCCCCTCCCCAACAATGGGCTGAGGGTCTGCGCAGGCAGAGGGGTGAAGGCAAGGACAGCCCCAGGGTGTGGGGAGGGGGCTCTGCTGCCAGCACCCTGCCCATGGGCAGCTCACCTGCGTGAACTGAAACAGGATTTATTGTGTAAGTGTATTGGTCTGGAGCTTTGAGTTATTCAGCTGTTTACATGGGTCACACTGCAATGGGAAGATGCCTCGGTGGCAGGTAAGTGCAGAGTGGCTCCGGGACATGCTGCTGTCCATGGGAAAACCATCCAGAGGGGAGGGAAGGGCCTGTCCTGGCACCGCTGCTGTGCGCAGGGAAGGTGATGCAGGGCTGCTGTCACTCTGTGCTGCCTTCCAGACCAGCACCAAGAGACAAAAAAAGATAGTGAGCTGTGTGCGCTTGGATCAAAATTTCATCTGATGTCCCATGTCACCAAGGAGCTGGGAAAAAAGGAACTCTGTCAGAGGGAGCCTGAGAACCTAAAATACAAGACACAGCAAGGAGCTCAAGGAGCTGTGGTTATTGATGATGAAATCTCTGAAATTTGGCTCCTATGCATCAATGTCCAACTGCACTGAGAGATTCTGATTTAGTCTTTAAGGAAGAAAAGAGGTGCTTACAATTCAGCATGCTGAGGTACTTTAAGTGGCCATTTAGAGAAAAAAATTTAGAAAATTCTGCAAGGGAGGAGGAGATCCTCTCTTGCCAACATACTGCAAGAAAGACTTCAGTCTCCCAGCCCCAGGAAGGGTGTTTGTCTGGGAAAAGCCCCATCTGTCAGCAGTGCTGATTACCACAGGCGCTAATCACAGAGCCTCCCTATTTGTACATGCAGTCAGGTAAGGACGTGGTCATGCTCTCCTGGATGGTTCTGCTGTAAAAAGAAAACTCTTGCTGTGCTCACAGAGTGGAACTGGCCCCTGTGTGGGTAACCCCCCTGCTGCGGGTAGGTTCTGCACCAGCTCATGGCTGGTGGGACACACTGGGACACCCAGCCCAGCTCTGGCTTTGCCAGTGGGACCCACCGAGGCTGTGCTCCGGTGAGTGCTGAAGCGGTCAAGCCCCAAGCCAGCCCCAACCCCTGACCCAACTCCTGCCCTCTGGCTGAAGCAAACAGACATTGAGCAAAGCTGCTCCCCGCGAGGGTAACCACAAAGCAGGCACCCTGCAGCTGCCCTTGCCTAGAGCCACCATCCTGCTGGGAGCCCAACGTGTCCCAGACCCATCGCAGCCTCTGCTGGGATGTGGCGAAATGCAGGTGACAAAGGATCAAGATGACAGCTGCCAAGGGCCTGTGGGAAGCAGCGGCAGCTTGGGCTCTGTTATTGATTTGAGGAATGTTTCAAACAGATCATTTGTTTTCATTAGACTTCTGCCGATGTCTTCATATCAGTGTCCCCTACATAGGTCGACATCTGTCCTCAGGAATGCTTTAATTGCATTTTCTTCACTTTACGCAGCTCTTAGCTAATGCATTCTGGCTTCATTAGATTAGACACCTATTGTCCTGAGGATGTTGTCATGTTTTCAAATGGCTTCAATCAGCACCTCCCAGGCACCGGCTATTTCAGGAGATAATAAAACTGAAACCTCATTCAGGCTGGGTGAGTAATGGAGGTGCATTTCCCACCCCATCCAGCCTGGCTTTAAATTTGACTCGCTGACATCCCCCTGGATGCTGGCAGAACACAATTAAGCCTCTTGTCTTGCAGGCATCGTCCGTGTGGTTACACACTGCTCGGGAGGAAGAGCTGTGCAACAGGAACTGTATTTCTAATGATCTTGTCATCGCAAACAGCACAGAGACATTAAATGAAAGACTGAGGGAACAGTCAAGATCAAAACTCAGATTTCCAGATGTCCAGGGCACAGCAGGTTGCAGGCTCGTGATGCTCCCTCTCCTCGGACACAACCTGGCACAGCAGCTCAGGGCACGTGTACCTGGGCACGTTTCCTCTTCATCAAAGAGGATGAAATGGGGAGTGACAGACCCAGAGCCCACCCGTCGCCAGCAGCGCTGGGGGTTTCTCACCTTAGCAGCTCAGACAAAGGCTGTTCTCAGACCTGGTTGTGCAGAGGCTCCTTCCCCTCAGGGGAGCCCCGGAATCCTTTAGCAGTGCTCAGAGCAGCTCATGTCCCAGCTGCAGAGCTGCAGTCACCGGTTCAGGGAAAGAAGGGAGGGAGGGAGGAAGGAACTGGCCAGACCCTGGGCTGGGACCAGAGACAGCACAAGCACCACACTCCGCTCCCTGGCGAGGGCTGACGGTTCCAGGACAGTATCCACACTGAGGGATCAGATCAGCACACGGGTCCCCAGACAAGGGCTCTCCCCTCCCTTGGCTGCTCTCCTCCAGCAGAAGGATTTCCTCAGCCCTGTCCTCTTATCACGAGCCACCACAATATCTGCATCTATCCTCTTCACCCCACGGGCGGCATTTTGACTTCTGGAATTCATCTTACCTAGCAAAGGACTCTAAATATATCCCAGACAATTTCCTCTCCTCATTTTTAATAATCTCTTTCAGCCTTAAATTAGTTTTTGAAAATATGTATTGGGATGATAGGCTTTTTATCACAGCTGATAGACAGTATTCATCACACCCCTGTCCTAATCCTCACAACACACGCGCATTCATTACAGCGGCCCTGCATCAATTTTAACAGCACTTAATTCATTACAACTCCATTACCACCGGCGCGTGCTCCCCACAACAGCTTTACCCACAATTTGTCACCTGGGTCCCTGCAAGCAGCTCTGGGCCCCATCCACAGTCACTCCTCAAGTCACGGGGTGGATGGACCAGCCCCCTTCGGAGCACGGTGGGTGAAGGATGCTGCCCTGTTCCCTGCAGGACTCTCTCTGGAGACCTCGGGGAGGTGACAGGTGGAGGAGCAGAAGTGAAAAAGCCCTTTTCCTGCCCTTTCTCTGCTGGCTGTGCTGAGAACACTGGAGGGTGGCAGCAGCCCCTTGGGCACAGTGAGACCAAGGTGATGTCGTGGGGATGTGCTGGGGCATCCTCCCAGTGGAGACAGCCCTGTGCAGGAAACCAGTGGTGCCTCTCTGTGCCCTCAGCCCTGTCAGAGACCCCAGGTCCCAGGGGAAGAATCTCTGGCAGAGACAATTGCCGCAGCAGCTCCTCCAGAACAAATACTCCAGAAAAATCCCAGATTTGCAAGAAACTTCTCTGTAAGCAGAGGCCCAAACATGAGGGCAGATGAAGAGTCATGATGCCCCCTTTGGGGAGCGTAAGAAGAGGAAGTGCCATGATCTGGAGACTGGTGACAAAGAGGAGAATCACTGGAGCCTGAGAAGCTCAGCAAGTTGCATTACGATGAGTGGTGCAGGGGTGATGAAGCTGCAACATCTGCCGTGTCTCAGGAGCATGGAGTTGTCTACGTGGCAAAAAATAAATCCCATGGGGCAAGCTGTGTGAGGCCGGGAATGCAGTGACACAGCGCTCTGGACCCCGTGTCAGCTTGTTTCATTCTGCACCGTGCCCCTGCCATTAGCTGGCGTGTAGAAGAGCACGGGCAGGATTTACACCCCTCAGTCCACGTGCCAGGAGGTTTATGGCACCATAAAATGTCTGGGCTCAGAACAAGCACAGCTGAGCAATTCTGTGCAGCACTCTGGTTAACAAAGCAGCTTTATAAGTCCCCTTTAATGTGACTGATTCCCTTTTATTGCACCCACTGACTAAATGTGTCGCTGAGATGGTGACAGTGCCCTCTTGTGTGGGGCACTGAGGTGCTGGGTCTCCCCCTTTACCCTGTGGGCAGACGGACTGGGAGCCCTCTTCTCCTGCTGTTCTTGCAGGCAGGAATTAACCCAGAATCTATTAGATTCACTCTGCCAGGAAAGGAAACTCCCCACAATGCTGCTGATGTCGCACATGTGTCCAGAAAAGCACTGCCATTGAACACCCACAGAGAAAGCTCGTCAGTGGCCTTTGCAGCCAAAAGGCAATTATGACTGTAGCAAATAATCCCAGCCTCTGAACAGGACAAGGATATCGTCAGCGTGGGAAACCCTGGGAATCAGGAAAAGCAGCACAGTGGCTCTGTATTTAAAACAGAATTTCTACATCTAACCAAAGAGCAAATTTTTGGTTTTAAGGACAAACACAAAGAACAGAACAGCTCTGGCTGCAGTGTCAGGGTTTAGCCAGGAAAGGGGGTGACACCAGGTCATGAGCAGATGTAGATAGAGAAGGAAAGCTTAGTGGAGACCTTCCCTGCAGCCTGCAAGCCCTTGACTGGATCAATTAGTTAATGAGTCCTCAACCCATCCTGGTCATGGCCCTGCCTGCGCAGTGTTGCTGAGCTCCTGCCTACACAGCACCAGACCAGAGCAGTGCATCCTTTGGCTGTGCAGTGCAATTTTGGAGCTGCCAGGTCCCACCACTGCCACTCTCACCTCGAGCAGGGGTCTCCAATGGAGACATTAACAGCTTCATTAGGATGGGAAGTGTCCAGGGTGTTTTGACATAATTAGTTGCTAGGGGGTGAGATGCAGGAAGTGGCTGCAGAGATGCTCTGCTTGGGGTGCGAGGGACAACTGGAGGCACTCAGACTCTGAAAACACTTGTGCTGTGCTCTGTGCCTCTGCCCCTGCTGCTGCTGCCTGTGCCCAGGGCTCACCTCCTGCCCCTGCTGCTGCCCGTGTCTGGGTCTTGCCTCCCCCCCAGCCAGCAGTGCCCTTCCCGGGGCTCCAGCGCTCTGCACAGAGAAACTTCCTACAGCCAACCTTAGACAAGGCCAGGAGTGTTGTGAGGAACAGATGGAAGTGCCAGATGGGTGAAGTGTCTGAGGAGGGAGATGTTACGTGGAGTGAGCCATAGGCTCCAATGATCCTGCTCCAAACAATTGGCAATTAGCTTAGGCTATTAGCATCAAACTTTGTCTCCAAAGTTTCCTCCCTCCTCTCTTTGCCATTGGGTCTCCTCATTTCTAGGTGAGCTGGATATTTGATGAGAAAATGAACCTGTAATTCATTTGCAGCAAGATGCCTCTCTCCTCAAACAAGCGAAAAACCACCAGCGGGGTTATTTGCCAAATATAATGGGATTACTATCGGTCGGCATTGTCCCAGAGGGAAGGGAAATTGGTTCTCTCTTGCAAGGGCTTTTATTTATAGCAAACAGGCGGAGCCATGTTGCTGTTTTGTCTTGGGACATGTCCTTCCCGGGGACACCCGCAGAGGGGAGCTGGGTCTCCTCCGTGGCCCCTGCCCTGCCATAGGCTGGGACCCCCGGCTCAAACCTGCCTGGCAGCAGCTTTTCTTGGGGCTCAGTGGGAGCATCTCCAGCCACACGTCTCCTCCTGCCTCCTCTCTTGGGCCACCACTCTGGAATCCATCTGCACTGGGGCACTGCTGACTCCTCGGCCAGGCTGCCATTTCGGTCTGCACTGATGCCAGAGGGGTCCTGGCAGCCCCCTGCCCCTGTCCCATCCTGTGTGCCCCCTGTGGGGCTTGGGCATCCACTAATGGGGTTCTCCCCTGGGAACCCTTTGGGTGCTTATGTCTGAACTAGCTGGGCACTCATGTATGAACTAATTGGGGACTCATGCATAAATTAATCCGGTGCTCACGCGCGAGTGCTGCGGACCCTGCAATTTACGTTCAGCACCACTCGACCTCCCCTGTGTTGTCTGTGCTGCTATAGACGGCTGAGCCATGAAGGCCCTGGAGGGGACACGCTCCCGTCATCCTGGAAGTTTATGTTCTGTCAGGACTCTGCTGCCACGTGAGGCCAGAAAGGCCTCGCTGCTGCCCCGGTCCCTGGGGACACCACTGCTGCCCGGCAGCTCTGGCGCAGTCTCGGAGCAGCTCTGCTCCCCGCCTGCACAGAGCTCTCGCTGCTGCAAGGGTGACTTTGTTCTGCTCCTTGTGCTCTGAAGTGCAAAGTGATTGCATTTCAGATCTCTGCCCCTGTCTGTCTGGCAGGATAACAGCGTATCCTTTTTTATCTGCACAAGCTGCTGGGAGCTGGCAGGACTCAGAGCTGGCAGCACTTGGCAAGTGGTTTCTTTGTCCGTCAGGTTCCTGTGGAGCTGCTTCTCCCCTCATCTTTGTGTGCAATAATTGAGCAACAGAGAGAAAAAGCAGAAGCATTTGTGAGTGTGCAGGAACGGGGTGCTCAGCACTGCCCTAGCCCAGCCTCCTTCCTGGGCTGCGTGCTCCAGCCAGAATGCATTTCCAATTGCACTTCCCATCTAGCATTGATTACTGCCCAGTTTCTTGTACCTTCATTTGCAGGCAGCAGAGGCGGGCTGACTGACATTGAGGGAGAACAACTCCTCAGATGCCATCAGGATCCAGCTTCCCAGGGCACCAGGTCACCCTCAGTGGGCGATCAGCTTTTCCAGAGCCCTCTGTGCCCCTCTCCTGCTGCATCAAGGCTCTGCTGCATGGTGGGCGGGGAGAGAGATCAAGCTGCAAACTGCCATTGCTCACTCACCCCTCCATCCTGCCTCTGGACTCTCAGATCATTTTAGGGATAAGCAGAAAGAAAATTAATGACGTTTCTTTCAGGAAATAGTGAGACAACACACTGCTGTTGATGTTCCCAGCATCTGACAGCACCAAACAGAGCTTTCTCTGAGGCACCCTACTGGGATCCCCCCTCTGCAGAGGTGCATCAGCTAGTGTAGGGGCATCTCTGGTGGGCACGTACATCCCAGTGTCCCTCCAGAGGGGCAGGGTGCCAGCCAGGATCTGTGGCAGCACCAGCCCTATGCAGGGTGGGAGATGCACAGCAAGTGCCCAAGGGACAACATGGGCCTGGCACCAAGCAGGGACCACGAGCCTTTCCCTGGGGCTCCGCCATTCGGCAGCAGCTTTTCCTTTGGGAAAGGCACCAGCAGTTGAAGGAAAGGGCTCCTCTGTTCAGAGGCTCTGCACTGACTCAGCCCAAACAGCTGGAGCTGTCGAACTCCGCCCATCGCTTGTGTAGCTGGGATTTAAAGTCTGTTCCCTGGTGCTGTGGGGTACACGGAGCTCCCACACCTCCCAGACAGTGAGGATCCAGCCCCCCGCTGCTGGGAGCAGGAGCTCCAGGTGCTGAGCTTCACTCACTTCACTCCTCCAGAGAAAATCGCTTTTCCTGTGAGCAATGGGCAACTTGATACAGTACAAGAACAAACTGTCCCTCGTCCACAGGGTTTGTGCTTTGACACTACAGATCAACAGTCACACCCTTCACCCCCTCCCCTCGATCTGGGGGCTGTAGCTGGGTCCCAGCTCTGCTCGAGGCTCCTGAACTCACACCCTGGGAAGAGGCTGCAACAACAGCAGAGATCTTATTAACATTTTCAGTTACTACCTCACAGCAAATGAATTAATTTCAAATTGTGTATGAAAGGTGCTGTCCTCCCTGCTCAGTGTAGCCCTGAACTGTGCAAAATCAGCACTGTTTGTACTTTATTAAGAAGATTGACCCATAACTAGTAGCTATTGATTTTTCCGGTGAAAACTGCTCTCGGGCAGCTGCCGCAGGGCCGCAGCGCGAGGGAAGGCGACAGACACCATCCCGGCCTTGGGTTACAAGAGCCTATTTTCTCTTAATGCAAATAATCAGGGCTGCATGTGGAGGTGCTCCCGGGGAGCACTGGGGCAGCAGTGGCCACTGCTCCACATGGGCGGGGAGCAGAGCCCAGGTGCTCCCACGCCTCCAGCACCTCTCACCCTCCTGTTTCCCTCTGCCGCAGACGTTGCGCCAGTGCAACTGCACCCCTAGTGACTGGTGAACGCAGCTGGGGACCCCTGGTCAGGGCCAGGGGAGCCCAACAGCCTCCTCCCCTGGAGCAGGTGATGGGCACAGAGCAGAGGTGATTGCTCCCATCCCTTCACCCTCTCCCATGGTGACTTCTGGTTCCCGGGGGCCCTTTGCTGGTTCCATCAGAGGCAAAGGCAGCTCTCAGGGGGCAGGGGCTGTGCCCTGAGACCCTCCCCTGACCCTGCTCCTCAGCACACCCACCCTCAAGTTTGAAAACATGATTTCCCTATTAAGTCTCTCACCCTTATTAAGGGAAATTAGATTAATTACGTTGTAGCAGGCAATGAATCTTTCCCTGGAGAGACAAGGGGGTGCCTGGGATTTTGGTCTCCATGTGCGATGTTAAAATTAGCGATTGTCTAATCCCATTTTTCAGTGTAATAGTGCTTCTGGGTGAGAGGAGTGTAAAGCTCAGTGCTAATTTTCTGAAATAAATAGAAAATTTCTTCCCCGCTCTCATCAGAGCCAAGGATGAAATTGCTCTGAAGTCCACACCCTATAAGCTCTGTTTCCCACCTCTGTATTTTAAGAGGACTTTATGCTTTCCCAGCTCCAGTGTGACAGCTGAGCAGCAGCACCCTGCAATTCCTCAGCGAGGTCCAGCCACATCAGCTTTCATATTATCTTGCTGTAAATGAGATTCACTGGACACCATGGATCCGATTTACAGCACAGCTGCGAAAGAAGTCCTGCCTTTAAGAAAGCCACCCTCTATGAATAAATTGGATATACTTATTTTGGTCTCCTGACAGGATCAAACTTGGCTGTGAAAGCCAAGACCCAGCCTGCCTTGTGGGCACCTCTCACAGAAGGAAATGATCAAGTACACCTCAGGCCAGGGCTCGCCTGGCTGGAGGATGCTCAGCCCCCTCCTGGCTTTCTCGCCCTACCCGGATGGCACCGCAGCTGGAGGGGAGCTGGAATCACAGTTCCCTTTCCAGAGTGCTGGGCTCTTTGAGCAGCCTGCTTCATCCTCCATCCTCAAAGGCATCAGACCCTCAGATCCAGGCAGCAAAGGCTGTCACAGCCACAGGGAGGGCAAAACCCTCCTTGCTTTGTCAGCCAGCTGCTGGCAGGACCTGGAGGAATGAGCTGTGAGCCAACATGGTCCTCACAGGTACCCAGGAGTAACAGCAGTGGACCAGAGGACAGCAGGTCCCTTTCTCCTGAGGACTTCACCACAGAGCAGTGCAGCTTCCCAGGAACCCATCTGTATCAGCAACAAATTTCCTACCCAGAAGCTGAGCTACAGCCCCTCTGTCCCCTTACGCAACTTCTCCAAGACTGAATCTTGCCAGCCAAAGTAGCCCTCCCTGCTAAGCCATCGGGAGCCTGCCAAGAGACTGCCTGTCCCACCTCTTGAGCACACACATGTGTGGGAAGACAAGAATCATAGCAGACTCCTCTCCCACCGAGCACCTCCAGCATTCACCCGGAGTCCTGCAGCACAATTAGAGGAACACAAGCTGCAGTTCGATCCATGGCAAACAGCAGTGTTTGATTTGTTTCCTGGAATCCCCATCACAGGCAGTGCCACGCGATGCAGGATCAGCTGGGAGGTCCCACAGGGGACAACACGCTACAGCAGATGGTGACAGGCAGAGCCCGGCTGCCCGAAGCGGGACGGACGCTGCGCAGCTCAGCTTCCCTGCGGCGAGACACACGCCTGGAACACCCACCACCACTCACGTCTAATTAATACATTATACCTAATTGAGTGCCAAACTGCTAAATTATGTCAGTCAGGTTAATTAAATGTTAAATCTTTGTCAGTTAACAAGAAAAAAACCCCAACACACACAACAAAACACCACCCACCTAAAAACCACCTACTGAAAAAAACAACAAACCAAAGAGGGGGGGAAAAGGGAAGTTAAAGCAGCTGAGGCAGATCTATAGACTCATCTCACGCTGGAAATTATCTTTTGACTCATTAAAAGCCGCACGTTGCACACCCGCTGGGACAGGAGTGGAGAGAGCACCCCTCCCCATGGGGAAAAGCCACCCAAAGCCAAGTCTTTACCAAAGGGAATAGTATCATGCATCACAGACTTGACACTAGCAGCTTGAACTTCTCAGTGGCCCTCAGACAACCCCCTCCAATTCATATTTTCATATCAAGAAGTCAATTTGCAAACACTGACTAGGATAACCTGTCCTGATGATTAAGAAAATAATGTGGGGTTTTTTTAATCTTTATTTCCCTGACCCCTGAGACCTGTTTTCAAAATGACTCTCAAATTCCTCAAATGGATGATTTTTTTGTGTGCAGAATATCTTTGCTGCTACCTGCAGAGACTGCCACTGAGATGAGGAGACAAAGGCTGTTCGTCTAAACTCAAACTGGCAGAGGTCTCCAGATATGCACCTCACCTTTAAATTTGCAGTTCTCTCAATCACTTATTTAGAGAAATGACTTAGAGCCCCATCTTTCAGTGATGCTAAGGAATATTCCACCATCTTATGCCTTCATCTGACCCAGGAAACACGGATTTCTGGTCATCTGGAGTAGTTGCGTGTGCTGTCCTGCACCTTCAAATCAAAAACTCCTGCATGAAAGAATAGCCTGGAGACAGCTCTAATTTGTTCTAACTATCATCCCTTCTATCAGCAAGCAGGGAATTGTTATCTGTTTATTTCTCACAATGTCACCGAATCAGTGACCACCTGCAAGGTGTCCGTGATGATAAACGCTTGCTTTGTATCCGGAGCTATTTCTGACAATGCTTGATGGTGCACATCTATCAAATTGCCTGGAAGAGCCACCTATTAGGATCATTATCTAACACAGTCCCTCTGTGGGAGTTCAATGTCAGCACATCCTGGGGAAGGTACTTCCCTGGGTACCCATTCTGCTCATTATTTCTATAGATTAATAGTTTCACATTTCCATTATGAATTTGGGCTGAACTTTGGAGTTCTCACACCAGAGCAAAGCTGTAGCAGCCATATTCTGAGAGGGCACCTTGATGTCCTCCAGCCTTCCCCCTGACTGGCTCTGTTCAGAGGACAGTCCCCAAAGCCATGCCCACAGCATCTCAGGCCTGGCAGCAGCTCAGGTGACCCAAGCTGATGTCAGTCCTTCTGCAGGCTGAACTGGCCTGGCCAGCAATGGATGAAGCCTCTTCCAGCCTCACTGAATAGTTACTTTCCTGCATTGCTTTGTATTTCCCATCATTCAGTCTAAAGAGCAGTTCAGACCACATCCAGGACAGCAAACAAATAAAATACAAATAAATAAGATCCAAACCAAACCTCCCCCAAACGCTCAGGAGTCAGCCAGCTTCTCTCTGTTGCCCAGAATTAAGAAGGAGGTTCTACTTTGTTAAACAACGCACAACTGCCACGTAGCATGCAAAAGGGGCAGAAGTGATGCCAACACTTTACCTGGGCAGTACCACCGCAGAAAAATAATAAACCTACTGCTTACCCGTGTCCTAGAGTAGCACACAGTGCCAGCAGCATGCAAAGTGGATTTCAGTGATGAATCTGTTTAGCTATTAGCTGCCAGGTAGCTTTAATTCACGTCAGATACAATTCACTCGCTCTGAGGATCAGGAAGCGAAGCATTGCTGGGTGTGCTGCGCACGCCACGCTCCAGCGGTGCCACCGCTGCAGAGCGGGACCTGGACCTGAGCTGCCTCCTCTCTGCACAGCAAGTTCAGCACCGCTGGCCCAAACAGGTACAAATGGAAACGCAGCCACAACCCCCAAGTTCTACAGAGTCTGCTTCTTCCAGGTACTACATTTTTTAAGCAAGCAATTTTTTTGCTGTAGGCATAAATAATGTGTTAACCCCAGTAATAGCACAGATGTGGCCTTTGATCCTCCCGAAGCAGCAGGATGTATAGCACATACCTCTGGAGCCAGGACCAGAGCACAGCTCTGCTGCTGGGAGCTGGGCAGGCCTGCAGGGACATGAAGCTTTCATATCTGCACCGGAGGAGTCTGCGAAGCAGCCAAGTCATTTCTGCATTTCCTTGCCACCCAAGACCATTAATCTAGAGGATTACTACTACTGTCTAGCACCAGCAAAACCATTAACTCTTGGGCCTACTAAGTAACAAAACCATACCTCAGCATCAAAGAGGAGACCGAAATGGCTGACAGCACAATGCACGTCAACGCAGGGCCTGGAGGGCTGCGACTGGAGCTTTTCAGAGCAGAAGGCGTTAACGGCAGAATTCCCCAGGCTAAGCTGCCTAGGGCACTTTTTTCCCAGTAAAGGCATGTTTAAATCTAGACTTCCACATCTCCATCCAAAGAAGTGCATTACAGTTTTATTTATTTACAGCTTAACTAATTGAGTCTTTTTAATGAATACGTTAACAGAATTCAAGAGCAACAGCAAGGCAAGAGCACTTGTAGCTCGGTCATTTACAACATTGCCACCTGCAGTTAGAACTTAGAAGCTGCCAAAGCCTCTTCCGTTCCATGACACAGTATAGGTAGAAAATAAATCTTAGCTTCCATTCCGTAAATTAACGTAAGGAAGACACAGATCAGAAGAACTAAAGGGAGCAGTCCTAAAAGTGATATTCTGTGTTTACAGAGGGAGGCCAAGTTACTGAGTTTCATCTATGGGTCTTTGCTCCGCTGCAGGCTTGTGCGAGGCGAACCTAGGAAGAAAGAGAAACTCATCGGAACTCCAGACAGGCTGTTATATCCAACAACCACTTGCACCTTCTGCCTGAAGCAGAAGGCACTTTCACTTGTGATGCAGTTTTTCGAACCACTGACAGCAGCTCTTTCTCAAGAGGGGCACAGCTTGGCCACAGTTTGTGTTAAGCTGCTGCCCCTCCTTCCCTTCCCAGCTTCCTGACCACTGACATGAGCCAAAGTACAAGAAAGGAGAGGGGGAAATAAAGAGTTTCTATTACAGCGCAGCAGTCCGGTGACTAAAGACAGTGACAGGCTGCCTTACAACTTCAGGTCACGACTGACAAAAATACACAGACTTACTGATAGCTTCTTCACAATTCCTTGGGCCTCTGGGTTCAGATGAAGAAGATTCTTCTTGGTCAAATCACTTGCTGTTAAACGAATGCTCTGTGGAGGGAAATAAGTAAAAAAATCTTAGCTTTTCTCTTTGGTCTGGTGTAGTAGCCAGAAGCATAAAGAGTCCAATTAAAACATAAAAGTAAATAAAATCCAAGCATATTAGGGGATCACGTAGAGACACAGAACTACATTCAGCTTGGCCAGAAGCTCATCTCACGCTGCCCTTGCAGGTCATTAACACATCACTGCCAGCAGAAGCTACTTCAAATATAACTTAAATGCACAGCAAAACATCATTCTACACCCTGCTTTGACCGGCTCCCACTTCCAACTACAAATGTTCCAAGGTTCTTTTTAAGCTGGATCAACCCCCTGACAAACCACAGGGGCACAACTGAAGAGGCAGGAGTGGGTGACCTGTAAAGGCCCTCAGGAAGTTACCAGCTTTCCCTTCGGCACAGATTTTATTACAGTTTCTGATGTACCTCCCCTCCTCCGACCGGGACCGTGATGAAGATATCGCTGCTGTCGGCGAGGGGGCTGCCGTTGGCAGAGATGGTGTAAACGCGCTCGTTTACCGCAGGCGTGCGCAAACCCGGCGTCTTGAAAATCCTGACACAAAAGTTGTAGGTAATTTCACTGTGATTGCTCAAAGCACTTTAAGTCAAAGTCTTTCATTTTGGATAAAGAGCCACCAAGGATTATGGTGCAAATAGGTGACACACAAAGCAAAGGACACAGCACTGCCCTAGGCAAGGGATGAAGAGGGAAATTGAACATTATACAAACCTGGAATCAAACTTGGGTGTGACCATGGAGGTACGTCCCCGAGCACAGAGATCAGCAATTCTGCCAGTAGCTGGAGTGATAAAGTTGATTTTGCTTGATCTGTTAGAGGAAAGTAACCAAACATCTGCTCAGAACACCACTTTTAACAAGTGTACAAACACTACCTGACCAAGGACTTGAATGAGGTTATCACCACAGAAAACCCAAGGTCCTTACTAATCAAAGGTGAGCCGCAAAGCTAGGGACAGCTGGGAGAGGAAGTCCCCTGTCTTCCATTCACTGACAGATTTTTCCCTATAGCATGGCACAGCTACACCAGCTGCCAGCCCATGCTCCGTTCAGAGTTAGTTGTTCGTACTACACACTTACTCCCCATGCCTGAACCCCAGTGATGCAGGCACCCACCTTTTACTCAAGCCCTTCACTCTTGATGAAGGAGGTCTTCTGCTCCTGGACACTGGTGCTTTTTTAGTGGATGCCTTCACCTGAAACACCAAATCAGTTACTTCACTCGTGTGACAGCCAAGGCCACCACAAACCACTGCTTCCGTACAACGTATTTGGCTCAAGAGGCTCCTTTTTATGGTACGAGAGTGTGGAAACAAACACCATACAGAGTTGTGTGACTCCCTCCTGTTGCCAGAAGTTTCAGGAAGCAATACCTGTTTGGAAGCCCCTGTGGCATTAAGGGTGGGAGGGAGACATTTGCTGCCAGAGCCCAAGGGCTTCGCTGAGCAGTTTTGCAAAGTCAAAGGTGCGTCTGAGAGTCCCGTCGCAGGGCCCCGGCTGAGGGGCCCATGAACGACACACTCGTGTCTCTCAGAGCCCAGCTGTGGGGCTGGAACCGGTCGTTCCCTGTGTCAGAGCCCAGTTAAGGACTTCTGCTGTGACAGTTCAAAAGTTAAACAGAGAGGTTTGATTTATTAAAGCACAGTGTATTGAAGGTGCAATTCTTACGAAGAGGGTGTCCCTGTTCCGAGTGGAGGAAGAGAGCAGTCTGTCCTAATTCTGTCTGTCCCTGCCTTCCAGGTGACATTTAGCACGATTTGGGTGGAGAGCTGTGGAACACAGTCACGTATGTTTAGCATGTACTCCTTTAGGCTCATTACTATACTCAGAGGTGTAAACTTTAATAGTATATTTTTGCTGTTAATTAGGCAAAGGTCTCCACTCAGACACCCTGGACTTCAAGATTTGTTTGCACCTGTTGATTTAACTGAAACAGGTCTTTATTTTCACAAAAACCCCTCCTTCAGCCATTTGGCTGCCAGCTCAGTGGATCTCCAGCTGCAGAGATAGCACAGGAATCTCATGGTCATAAACATCTCAACCTTTCTCCCAACGTGCACTAAATTAGACGGATTTTTGTCTCATGGAGACTGGGACGTTATACCACAGTCCCCCGTGGAGGGTCCTGGAGAGCGATAATTACCACAGGCATCAGCTCAGCGAGTAGGTTATAACTTGAGGACTAAATCATCACAAAGAGTAACTATTTACCTTTGCGGTTCTTGGATTAATGTTCTCAGCTTCTGACTCTGAAAGACATTCGCCGTCATGCTTTGCTTTCTTTGCCGGAGGAACCAAAGGAGGCTCTGCTACTTCTTCAATAGCTTCTATACCCTGTTTGGATTTTTCCACTAGAAAGAGAAAGTGTTATCCAAGTTGAAAATAAATAATGTTACCTTACTAGTTAGCAACAGAGGTAAACAGCTGACAACCAAAAGCATTTTTGGCAACAATTTGCTTCTGAAATCCAAATTCCAGTGTAATCCAAACAGTTGACAAAGAACAACTGTGAATGTTTTTGAGTGTTTTAATAAAATTAAGTAGAGCTACTGCACATAGTAGGGATAAAAGGAGGATTATTTCTTGTCTTTAAATATATTGAGGGATGTAAGCAAGGACTAAATTATCACTCACAGGATGTCAACTACAACACACTTCTGTCTCACTAAACTTACCACAAGGCTTAAAACAAACTGACCTTTCTTAATGATTTTAAGAGGAGTCTGGATAACTTCTGCTGTTAACTTGTTTATTTCTGTTATTTCCAAGTCTGCCTAAAATTGAAAAACAGTTACAGTGCCATTAGGATTATCAGTAGCATATAGTTCATAGAAATCCAAGTTGTGGAGCCAATCCCCAATTATTTTATAGCAAGAACAGCTTCATGTGTTCTGCTGTGCTCAAACCAGGACCTTGCTCGTTGTTCTGGAGGTGACGGCATGCGAGAGCAGTGCACCGTTCGGGACTAACGCGCCTTGTTCAGCGGCTACGGATGCACTTCACCCACACCCTGCTGCTCACCCCCCCGGGAAAAGCTGCTGTGGACTGAAAGGTGTGGGAGTGCTCAGGGACGGGGGACTGAACTCGCCCAGGTGAGGAAAGGCTGACACAGAGCAGCACGGGAAGCCCACGCTGGGTAGAACTGGGACCTCTTACTGCTAAGGCTTAAAGCAGCATTTTAGAGAGTATTTACATAATCTCTGCTACCGCAATGCTCCTACGGACTTAAGAAACCCTTTGCTTCCTACAGGAGAGCACAACGTCCTCAGACAACCTTAACAGTCGTGCCGGGTACCTACCGTTGCTGCCTCTTCCAACGCCTTTTTGCTTCCTCCTTTAGCTAAAAAGAAAACATCTTTTAAAAAATCAAATACGTATTCGAGCCAGCCCGTACCGTGCACGCAGACACACTTCGATACGTCACCACTAGGGCGCAAAAAACAGCACAAACCAGTTTTCTTGGCAGCGAGGGAGCGACTCGGACAAAGAGCGCAGCGCTTCCGAGCCGCCCGCGGGGTCCCGATAGAGGAGGCCCCGTCTGGGCCCTTTTTCGCGTTGCTGTTTATTGTTTAAGGGAGAACGTGCCCCACGGGCCCAGCCCCACCAGCCCGGCCCCGTACCGAAGTAGTCGAGCCACTTCATCTCGCGGAGCGCCAGCGGTAGCCGCAGGATCTCCATGTTGTACAGGTTCTCCACCTCCTCGACGAGCCGCTGCCCGTTCGTCCGCAGCTGCTCCACACGGCTCTTCACTGCGAGGACAGACACGGCTCAGACACGGCCCCGAGCCCGGCCCCGGGCCCCGCTCCCCGGCCCCCCGCCCCGGCCGCGGCCCTACCCTCGCGGTCGAAGTCCTTCAGAAAGGCCGCCAGCTTCCTGCGGCGCGCGCTCGCGCCAGCTTTCTTCCGAGAGGGGGCCATGGCCGGGGTGCCGGGGCCGGGTCTGAGGTCGGTACCAGGAACGCCGCCGCTGCCGCCGCGCGTTCAAACCCAACCGCCACTGCCCACCGGCCAATCAGCGCTCGGCGCGGCGCGACCAATCGGCGCCCGCGCGGCGCACCCTGATGACGCGTAGGCAGGAAAGTGCTTCCGGGAGGCTGCGGCCATGGCGGTGGCGGCGCTGCGAGCGTGGCTGGCGGCGGCGGGGCGGCTGGACGCGGCCTGGCGGGAGGCTCTGGCCGCCTGCGCGCCGCTGCTGGGCTCGCTGGCCGGGCTGGCGGCGCAGATGCGGGCAGCGCGGCGGCTGCCGTGGGGCGGTTCCCCGCTGGGCGCCTTTGGGGAGCTGCAGGAGCGGCTGTGGCGGAAGCAGCGCGGAGCGGCTGAGGCGCTGCTGGAGCAGCTCGGGGCCCGACGGTGAGGCGGCGGGGCCGGGCGGAGGGCGAGGGCAGCAGCTGCTCAGCTCAGCCTCCGCTTTGCCGTGCAGGGCGGAGCTCCGGGCCGTGCGGGACGCCGTGGGAGCCGGCGTGTCCGCCGTGCTGCGGCTGTACGAGGAGCGGGCGTCGGAGCTGGGCTTGGCGGCAGCCTTGCGGCGCGGGCCGGGCTGCCCCTCTCTGGCCGACGCGCTGGAGGGGCTGCAGGACGTGGAGCGCTACTACCGGCACCTGTATCCTTTTGTGGCACAGTCTCCGGGCAGTGCTGGTGGGGGCCTTGTTCTCTTTGTTGTCCTTATCGGGCACGAAGGTACCTGGAGATCAAACTTCTCCTCCTCCGCATCAGCTGTGACAGCCTGGCAGACATGGAAGCCCTCCCACAGTCTTGGGAGAGGATCTTGGAGCGCTACCAGAGAGACATTATTCAAGGTAGTTCCATATAGAGCAGACCCAAAGGGCCTTCCTGTGAGCTCGGTGCTGACAGCTCAGCCCCAGAGGCTGCAGACCCATGTCTCATGTAAGCCCAGTGTTGCTGGCTGTGTTGGGCATTCCCTGACTGCAGGAGCAGCGAGGCACCTCGCTCAGTTTGCAGTTGTAACCTACTCTGAGGCCTCAGGACTGACTTCAAAGAGCCCCCCTCCTGCCCTGGGTGCAGCCAGGAGCAACATCCTTCCCCGCAGTCTGACAGGGGCTTAGTGACCCCTTTTGCTTGGCCTGCTGAGTTGGCTTTGCTTACACTTTTCTTCACTGCTTTTAGAAGCAAGTTAAGGTTTTGTGGGTACAGAATTCTTACAAAATACGTGAGGATAATGCAGTAATGGGGTGGTGGTTGTTTTTCTCCCTCAGATACACTTCTTAAGATCTCTCTGTTTGTGGAGAACCAGCGAGAGCTGTGCTGCTCACCAGGCTCCTGACTGAGGACAGGAGGCACTGGTGCTGACCAACTTCTACGAGAGTCTGGTGTGTTCTGAGACAGCCACAGAGGATGATGAATTGAGGAAGCTTTACTGGTGCGTTTTGGAAGCTGAAGGAGTTGGATCCTCGGCCTCAGCAGGAACTGCTTGGACTGTTTTAGGTGGAAGTGGCCTTGGTGCCTAGAGAAGAGGCTGAGCTGGAGAAGCCATGATGATGGAAGAGTCGCCTTCAGCCCCAGAAATCCTCTTTCCTTTTGCCTGACAGGGATATTTTGTGTACTAAAAAAAAAAAGTTGAAACTTATGAACTTGAGGTGTGCTGCAAGTAAGCGAGTATAACATGGAGTCCAACAGGCTGATACTGTCTGTGGGAGAAAGATGTTTAGGTACTGTCCTTAAAAATAAAGGCCAGATGTCAGATCAGGGCTTAACAACTGTTTGCACCTCATGCCTCTGAACAAAACCTCACACTCTGGGGCAGCAGTGGCTGCTGGTGGCTTGAGTGACACCTTTCCTCAGCCACGGCCTTGCTTCTCTGTAACATTCCCAGAACATGGGAATCCCTGTCTCTGAGTAACATACTTGGTAAGAAATTGTATCTTCTCAGGTAAGGCCAAATAAAGATCTGTAGGTGTGTGTGTGCACGCATGCTCTGTTTTTCTGGCAAGGGTGGTCTCAGAGCTGGGCAGCCCCTGTCACCACCTGAGGGCACTGCTTGACCTTGCAGAGCCACCCTGGGAAGCTGCTGAGGCTCCCCAGCAGCTGACTGGTCTTCACCCGATGGTGCTTGATAGGCAGTTCCAACTGCAAAGAGAAGTGACATCACCCTCTTGGTGCTGGTTCAGCTTCGGGGTGGATGAAGTCAGCCCTTGCCAAGGGAAGGGTGTTAAGCCTGGGGAAGTGAGGCAGCTTCTGCTCCCAGCACATGGGGGTTTGTGGGGAGCTCAGCAGGGGTGGTGGTGCCCCTGTGCTGCTGGAGGTGGGTCCTCTCTGTCCCTACTGCTCCACATCAGGACCCGCTGCGCTGATCCTGCGAGGGGCTCTGGTGACAGGTGCTCTGTGCACCCCCACAGCCGTGTGGCTGTGTGACAGGATTCACAGGGCCATGGTTCTGATATCTTCACCACCTCCTAGGGAGGTGAGACATGCAGTCATCCTCCTGATGCAGCTCAAGATGAAGCTGACAATACAGTGAAGATACTGGCTCAGCAGACTGGCCAGGAACGCTGTTGGTTTAGCCCACACTGCAGCTGGCCCTGTGCAGACACTTCCCATCCTTCTCAGATGGCTCTGTCTCACTGTGACCTGTCACTGACTGGCTTTGTCCACGTGCTGCTGATGCTGTGGCTGCGTCACAGCATCAGTTCAGTATAAGGCATTTATTTTCCTCACTCTGCCGTGAGAAGTTTCACCTGGTTTCCTTTTCCAGAGCCACAAATGCTTCAAAATTCACATCCCATATTTAGGTTCCAGTCAAAGCAGCACAGGGCGGGGGCTCCCTCAGCTGCTGCCAGCATTCAACCCCACCACTCTCCCCAAGGACCCCACTGACTGACAGTTCCAAAGACAGGGCAAGTGGCTGCTGTGGGAGAACACAGATTGCAGCAGACTTATGCAAATGCCCTCCTGGTGGCCAGACTGTCAAGTGCTGGCACCTGCAGAGGCCACCAGCCCCAAGTCCACCAACAGAGGCTGGATATTACGGTACAGAAGAAGCAATGACTCTCATCTATCTCCTGCTCTTTCTCTGACATGGTTTTATCATATCATAGAATGCTCTGGGTTGGGAGGGACCCAAGTCCAACCCCCCTGCACTAACCAGGGATGTCCTCAACTAGAGCAGGTTGCTCAGAGCCCCATCACGCCTGATGTTTTAATGCATCCAGTGATGGGGCCTCCACCACCTCCCTGGGAAACCTGTCCCAGTGTTCCACCACCCTTAGAGTCAAGAGCTTCTTAATATCCCATCTAAACCTTCCCTTCTCTAGCTGGAAACCATTGCCCCTCACCCTATTGCTACAAGCCCTGGGGAACAGGGCCTCTCCTGTTTTGAACGTATGGCTGAAGCGTTGCTGTGGTTTAACCTCTGCTGGCAGCTAAATACCACAGCACTGCTCACTCACCACTTCCCCCACATCCACCCCTCCCGTGTGATGAGAAGAAGAATCGAGAGGAAGAAAAAAAAGTGAGACACTGGAGGTTTAATAGAACAACATAAAGAGAAAAGAAAACACCATCAGTAATGGTAGGACTAATAAGACTATTAACAAAGCAAGTAATAAAAGCTGGCAAGGCTCTACCTGGGCTCAAGATGCTGTTTTCCCTGCTCCAGCCACACTGAAGCACATTGAAAGCAGCCTCGCCCAGCCCTCCCCTTATATAGCGACCTGATGCAGCGTGGTACCCAGCATCCATTGGCTGGCTCGGTTGTTTATCCTGCCTGGGGCTCCTCCCAGCTGTTTAGCCCAGCAGCTGCTGGTCAGAATCAACCCAACCTGAACCTGAACCTGAACCGTGGGTGTGCTCCCTGTGCTGGGCTGGGTGGCAGAGCTCTGGGGTGAAGCGCAGCAGATGCAGCAGTTTTGTCCCTGCCAGTGGTTGCCACTGCTCGAGCAGCCTGCGCAGTGTGGGTGTGAGGCTGGGGGAGGAGAGGGAGCAGCTGCACAGCCCTGCCTGTGGCTTGAAGGGTGACTCTGATGTGAACCCCGTGGTGTCATCCTGGCTCAGGCCTTGATGTATTGTCATCAAAAAACAATAAATTGTGGTGTTTGTGGATGCAGAATTGTGTTTACAAGAGCACACCCTACACAGCCCCTCAACCCCCCTCTGCTCCATCCCAAAGAACAAGCAGATTTAAACTTTGGAAGGTTCAGTGGTGGCTCTTGTGCTTCTCCCAGGTGTTTGGCCCCCTCATGGCTGTCTTTGGGCTAACAACAGCCCTGCTAGGAGTGCGGAGAAAGCTTTCTGAATTAAAAGTGGCCGTGACCCGACTGACTGAAATAGGCGAGGCAGGTGCTCATTAGAGCGTTGGTGTGATTAATTGCTCTGTGCGGTTTCTGGCTGATGGGCCATGTCACAAGTAGCATTTGTCTGCAGTGCTCTGGAAGGGCACGCCAGAATCTCCACATCCCAGCACTCTAGCTGGATGCAGCTGTGGGTTTTTCCAGTTCAAGACCTGGATGTTGCAGCTCGGGATGGCTGCTGAGGTCCCCAGTTGCTAACAAGAATATAGTTCCTTGTGAGTGTGAGACTCCTCCATCCGGCCCTCGCCAGGGACCCTCTGCAGGGTCGAAGGTTCCCACTGAGAAGACAGCTGGGGTGGGGTCTCAGTCTTCTAGTGGGACAGCTGCTCCTCCCCTCTGATGCCCAGGAGCCAGCATGGCTGAGTTAGACACCTGGGTGCCCACAGCAGGGATGTCCTTGGGTGGTGCCGCCCCAGCCTGTGGCTCTGAGGAGCCGGGGCAGACTCTGTGAGAGGCACTGCTCTTCCTCCCCGTACAAAGGTCCCTGACCCACCGTTAGCAAACCATGGCCACTGTCATCAGTGGAGGAGTTCAGCATCTGTCTGACCACTGGGTCAGGAGGGAGGCGAGTGAAAAAACAACAGCATTGGCCTGTCAGGTAGCTGGGTCCACCTGTGTCCTCCCTGGACGCAGGGACGGGGCTCCAGCCTGCGCGATACCTGAGGGAGGCTGGCGGGCAAGGGCAGTGTCAAGGGCTCCGAGACTAACTGCTAAAACATACCTGACTGTAAAAATAAATCCGAGGGCCTTTATTTTTGGAGCAGAGCTCTTAAAGTGTTCTCGCATGGAGATCTGTCTCTCAGGAATGCAATAAAGCGAAGTTAGGAGCTGGAGCTACCTTGTTAAAGTAAAATTTTCAGGAAACACAAAGCTCATGCTTTGATTTTCAGCTTTACCTCCTGCTAACTTATGCTTCACTTACAGGGAAAGCACAAACTGAAATCAGTTACTGAATTTGAATACCCACGAACATTTATAGAGAGCATCTGACTTCTATCTGGTTCGTTTGTTTTCTCATGTAGGGTGAAAGTCGGTGTCTGCTGCAGTGGCGTCTGCACGATTCTGCTTCAGAAATGAGGACCTGCTGTGGGTAACTCCAGACTTGTAAAAGAAACTCAAAAGCTTTGCTTCAGCATAAGCTCATGGATTCCAAACAGATTTGAAAATTGAATTTACTACAAGGGTCCATAGTTAGGAAAAAGACAAAGGATTTGGCACCTGAATTTAAGTGTAAAGTTAGTCGGCGGCAGAAATATGTGATGAAAAGCTTTGTGAACCATTTAATAAACCAGCCACAGGTTTCACAAGCCCCTGTGGTTTTCACGCTTATTCTTTGAGACTTTCATCTTGGCCTGAAGCAGAACTCCCTGTTACTTTGCGGGGCCCAAAAGGCTGTGTCAGTGCTTATCCGCTCACAAACCAAGCAAACATTCTCCATCTACATTACTTGCATGTGTCGCTCTGTTCCCAGCGCCTGGCTGTCTACACTTTAATGTTTCTCTAGTGTTCTTGACTTTATCACAGCATTTACCCTGTTGGTCAGCATCAAGGGGAGGGGCGGAATCTGCTAATCCTATAGATGTGTGTGCAGGGGGGACACACCTGGATGAGGAGGTATGTGCACTGTGGCTGTGCTCAGCACAGGGTCCGTTGTCTGTCCCTGCAGAGATGGGCACAAGCAGTGTCTTGGCCAGCTCTTTGCTGCTGTGGTCTGTCCTGTGTAGCTGCACCCAGCCCCTTATATTCCTCTGGGCTGCCTGTTCCATACTTCACGCTTCTGCAGAATGGAGGCTGGTCTTGTCACACGCCCTGTCTGCCAGTCCTGCATAGGTTTTGTTTCAATCCTCCCTTCCTGCTTTTCCCCTCAACCCTTTCACTCCTCCTCCCTCTTTTCTGTGGAAACAAATCTACAGTAGGTGTCTCTTGAACTTGCCTGAACTCCTTGTCCCAGTCACCTTCCTGACTAATCTTTTCCAGATGTCCAGGAACTTTCATGTTTAGCAGTTTTGCTCCAGTTCCTCATTCATTCTTGGACGGAGCAAACATTTTATTTCCTAATATTATTTGAAAAATAATATTGCAGCCTTCTGAGAAGCTGTTGCTGCCTCAGACTGTGATGTTTTAAGCACCACTGTGGTTCTCCATGTACCTCCAGTGGCTTTTCATCTTTCCCCACTGCACTCTGTGTGTGGTGAGGCTTGCATGGGTTTTGGCTGCTGGAAAGAAACTTTGGGCTATTCAGTGGGGCTTGGCAAATTCCTGTCTTTCTTGCTTTGGGATTCATCTAATGTGTTAAATGCCGGTGGTAGGAGAGACCTTCCCTAAGTTCAGATTCTTGTTATGGAACTGTTTTGTGCCATCAGTGGCCTGGGGTATGTGCTGGTATGTGCCCCGTGCTCCCACCAGCTCCAGATTCACCATTGCTTTCCCCACAAGCAGCACTGGCAAAAGTATTAAGCAGCTGTTTAATTCTGCAGCAAAGTGAGCCTCTGTGAGATCTGGTGCTCCCCCGCCCCCCAGCGTACCACGGCCACCTTCCTCACTGGGGGCTGATGTGGGATGTCTCCCTGTTCTTTTCCTCCAGAGTCCAGTCTCTAGGCCACCTGTGGAAGGCAAAATGAGGAACATCAAGCCAGTAAGTCTCCTGAACACTCTGCTATGTGCGGAATCCAAGAGCCTTTGCATACTATTAATCTTTTCCAATTCCTAAGAAAGCAAATGATCTCCTCCTGCTCCCATAAATTCAACCTCTCTCTCCTGTTTCCCCCCGCAAACAGTGTTTGAACTGTTCGCCAAGACCTTTATTAAAAACTACAAGATGCAGTTTTGTTTCTAACTGAATCCCAAACAACTGTGTTAGGTGGAGAAGAAACATTTGGTGCAGTCAACTTTAGAGCATTTTTGTGTGTAGTCCACAGCCACTTGTCAGCCAGAGACCAGATTCAGCTCTGCACTGAGCATAATCGAGCCTGTTCTCTTTTCTCCTGAGGTTAGCAGATGAATTCAAGCTGGTCAAACCTTATGGCCTCATTTCCAAGAGCACCTGGCAGTGACTGCTGGGAGTAACTCATACAGCAGAGCAGAAGGGATGCTCCTCCTGATCTGGTAACGCCTCACCCTGCTCTGCTGCTGCCTGACCTGGCTGGTCGCTGCACTTCAAGCTGGTGCTGTTCTCTGCGACGTGCTGTCTGTCCTGGGAACAAGCAGTGCTGGGCAGCTGCCAGCTCCAGACAGCTTTCCTGCCATCTCCCGTCCCTGCCACCCCCCTTTCCTACCCTTAAGGGGAAGGTTTCTGAAGATGTTTCAGATCCTGCCTCCCATCCTCTTGGTGTGGCCCTGGCCAGTGTCACCTCTGTGGGAGGTGTGAAGCAGCAGGTGATCATCCCCAGCTTCTGGTGTGAGCAGAGAAGCTGCAGCTGGTGCTGGGTGGCAGTGACCAAAGGCAGCTGTGGGCATGCTGGGACAGCCGGGGTGAGGACAGCAGGGTCTTGTGGAGTGTACTCCACACAGCAGCACCGGCGAGGTGCGTGCCAGGTCCCTGCCAGCTGCCATGCATCACCACCATTCCTTGGCGCCACGTGCAGTGTGTCACAGCCTTCTCCTTTTCATTTCCTAATGTTCCCCAAGTCTGAAACTCATCAGCCAGTGCTGAGGGAAAACATTTGCAGAGGAAGCCAAGGCAGAAGTAAGCAAAGCTGTTCCTTTGGCTAAATTTCTCCAGCTCAGGGTGTCCTGCTACTTTATTTGAGCAAGAAGAGCCGGCTCCCACCTTGTGCACCTGAGCCATGGGGAGAGGACAGCAGTGACAACAGTCTTCTTTCTTGCTTTCACTGGCAGTGAACATCACATCCCTGTTTTGGAAGTGAAAGGGTGGCTCCATTGTAGTGCAAAAGGAATCATGATTCTGGAATAAATTCTACAATTTTTATTGCTTTGGTTGTTTGAGAAATAAAATACCATCATTCATTTCCTTTCGTTGCATGTTACTCTCAAAAATGAGTTCCACCACGTCCCTCTCCTCATGGAGGAACAGAAATGGCTAAGAAGTTTAAACAGAGTTGATCTTGAAAGCAAAATAGAAAATCAGGAACTGGCCCATCAGGAATTGTAAAGGAAATGCCTGCTGGTGCCAAGCTTGAGACAGGGGAAAGTGTTGAAAACGGCATCCTGAGTTGTCCAGGCCAGGTCTCTACGCCAAGCTTTCCTCCCTCAAGAAATCTCCACGCGGTTTGCTGAGAAGAATGCAGTTTCATGGTACAGTTTTGGTACCTCTCTACCCAAACCCTGGGAAAGAGGGTGAGAGCAGGTTGTGCAAGTGGGGAGATGGGGCTGTGGAGTGTGGCTTGCCCAATGAATGCTTTTAAACTTAATAAATTGACCCGTGAGTCATATGTCAGGAGGAGGGGAGGAAGAAGTAAGGGATGGAAAAGTCCAGATAATTGTGCACAAAGGAACCGCCATCTGAAGCAATTCCGGAGCCACAGAGCCCGCGGCTGATCTGTCTGCAGCAGGGGGCTGGGAGGGCATCTGAGGCAGCAACAGAACAATTCTGCTAACGAGTAATCGGCAAATGAGCCCCTGCCACCACGTGTGTTAGTCATGGCTGCAGGAGTCAGAAGTTAGGTGGGCAGAGCCCCCCAACGCGGTGGGGTTTGGGCAGACGCTCCTGTTGCTCCTGTTCCTGGGATGCATCGTGCCTGGCAGCTGGGGTCACGCAGCCCCGAGGCGCGGGGCGGTGGGGAGCCAGCGGTGTGGAAAAATCCCAGAGGCACCAGGGCAATAATCCAGAGCAGCTTTTGCTGGACACGACTCCCCCAACTCTAAAAGGCTTTTTGGTTGAGTTTAATGAGATTAGTCTGTAAGCTCTGAGATGTCAGCGTGCTGGCAGGTCTGCGTTCGGTAGTTCCTCGCGCGCCAGGGAATGCTGTTGCTCATTTCATTGGCCTTGACTTCGCTGGATCAGGCTGTTGCTTTGCTTCTCAATTAGCTACATCTGTACAGCAGTAACAAGCTGGAGATTAGAAAGCCCAGAGAGAGGTGCAGGAAAGTTCACCCTTGTGGAAGGGAGGTCCCCATGCCCCCCACCTTGGAAATGCTGGGAGTCTGCACCCAACCTGACCCCTGTCCCCTCCAGGAGTCTGAAGGGGTCCAGGCCCCCGCCTTATTGCTGCAGCAGTGACACCGAACAGCTAGTTCTGTTGCTGGGGAGTGTGTGCTCTCTAAAGCTCCAGTTTAGGTCTGTGCTGACATTATTGAAGCTACTGGTAATAAAACATGTCACTACAGGGGCCAGGGCCACATCTGATCCTGCAAAGGGAAAAGAAAAAGCTAAACAAACCCCCAGAACTCCCAAAACCTGAAACCAAACACATACTGACAGGAGGGCTGGATTTCCAGGGATGCAAAACACTTGGTCCTGCTGCCCAGCCCCATCAATAGGCACCTCCCAGACCTGCTGCAATGGCCGGGCAGAAGGGACAAGTGGCACATGGGAGTCACAGCTTCCTGGTGCCACATCATCGTGCAAGTGTTGAACACTCCCAGTGCAATGAACTACAAATAAATGCTGTTGATGCCTCTGCCATCCCGTCAGGGATTAGTACATGCTGGAGCAATTTGCATGGGGATGAAACTTGGAAGGAAGGGCAATGCTGAGGGAATACGATATTATTTATTATTGCCAGTTGCAAGGGAACGGCAGCAGCCTCCAAGCTTGTATAACTCTGGAACATGACTATTATTAGAACGGAAAGTTAGCAAGCAATTAGCTAATTGCAACTCACATTGTCTGTTGGCAATTATAAGGAGAACAGTTATAAACTCCAACAGATGGAACTCAAATGGGTCAGCCTTTTTTATATTTTTTTTTTTCCCATCCCCAAAGGGCATTTGCTATGAACTAAACTGCAGGTTCTGACCATGAAAGAAGCCATTCCTGAGAGCCACGCACTGAGGGGGCCCTGCAGAGACCCTTCCCCAGTGCAGAGCAGCCACCTTCCTGTGCCTGTGCTGGCAGCGGCAGACCTGCCGCGCTCCAGGCGAGGGGCTGGTGCAGCCTGTCCTTTCCAGACTTTCCCAAACAGGACATCTTCAGAGCTGGAGAGCTCGACTAATTGCTCTGTGGTTTCATTCATTTACTCTGCTGTGGTGGGATTTGTTTAGTAGCCCTGGAAAAGGGGGGAGCAGAGCAATCCAGCTAAAACACATATTTCTTCTCATCCATTTGTTTATGACTCTATACAACTTCAGATAATCTCTTCTCTTCTTTCTCCAGCAGGGACACAAATCAATGGTGCTCCCTGAAGCTGATTTCTAAACCTTTTGAGGTGTTTGAGGGTTCTTCGAACCTTAGTGAGTCAGAAAAGAGATCTTTGCAAAGATTATCAGGGGGTGAGGCAGCGTTCTGCTTCCCCTTGCAAGCCACAGGAGAGACGCGCTGAGCAGTTCTCGTGGGACAGGGATTACCTCATCGCTTTAGTCAGAAATATCCAAGTGATGCAGCACTGGAATGGGACTGATGGCATGAAACATGATGCTCGCCACTCAGTGCCTGCTTCACATTTGTTTAAGCCATATGCAGAGATGCTCACTGCTTGTGCTGCTTTATTATTATCCTCTGGATGAGTTTGGTACTTGATGAGCAATATTGTAAAGTGATGCTATAGACTTTCCATGGCTGCGGAAAGAGCCTTGCTCGTTATCTCCTCTGAATGTTGGTGATGCAGGTGACTCCAGCAAAAGAAGAATATCTCTGTTTCAGGTCAAGCTGATACAGATGCAGAGACAGCTGTGGGATCTGAAAGAGATTAAGCCCAGCTATATGAATTTAATAAACAGTAATGCAAACCCACTGCACACCTTATGCTGATATTAAACAGAGGATGAGTTGGTATTCATTCATCTTAGAGCAAATGCATTATAATGAAATGGAAACATGAGGTTTCACTTACAAACTCCAGGTTTCCCATAGGAGGCAGTTTATGGAGTGACCATTTATTAAAGACAAATGCTATCATTTGAAACATATCTCACGTAGAGCGGGGGACTGGCTGACGCAGAGGGGCCGTAACTGGAGACGGAGCTTTGCGTTTACAAGCCATTGTTTTAAACAGGCTCCGCATGTACAGGAACGTGTGATGAAAGCTGCCGGGTGCCCGTGTGTCCACTGAGAGCCCCAGCCTGTGCCTCCCACAGCGAGCACAGCCCTGCAAAGTGCTGAGTGCTGCAACCCAGGCCAAACACGCTTAGCTTTAATATAGATTTAACAGCAGGAAGAAAGATAATCCAGTTATCTTGAGTCAGACCAGTCACGTGCTTATAAGAAGCAGGTACTGGATGGGGGTCCTTGCCCCAGGAGGGCTGCTCAGCTCCAGGGTACTGAGCTCCTCTCCTTGCTCTGGAAATCCCCAGAAATGAGGCCTGGTTCCTGGAGAGATCTGCTGGGGTTGGAGAGGACCTTGTCCAAGAAGGGCAGGGTAGGAGGATTCCTGTCTCTGCCCAAGGACGGAGGCCAGTCTGTGGTGTGCCACCTCTTCCCAGGTTCCCTAGGCTCTGGGGTCTCTGATTTGGGGTCCTCACTCAAAAAGCCTCAGAGGTGTCCATCCTTCAGATGGGAGATCCTCCCCATTTGAGTCTGTTCCTTCCGAGGCACGCCGGTGTCAGCACCCACTGGCCAGCCTCATCTGCCTTTCACTTCACGAGTTAGTGACTTTGAGCTGCAGAGCAAACGTTAAATGTTAACAACTGCTGTTAAAGTCACATCTGCAGGTAATTTTGCTATTCACCTGGAAATAAACTGTTCATTCAATTAATTGAAAAAATATATGTTGTCTTTCTGAAATCTTTCTGGCTGGATCCTGGCACCCCAACCAGATGTTGCTGTTTGTTCCTTACTCTTGAAACCAGAAGGTCCTCTAGGACAAGAATGTCCTTCATAGGCAGTAGCAGGTAAAATCACATGCTTTCCAGATGCATAAATTCTGCTCATTGCGTGTAGGAGAGCTTTCTGGCTCAATGTAGTATGACATTTGCAACCATTTAATTCGAATAAATTCCATTTTTTGTGCTCCATCCGGCTTTTAGTACATCAGCCAAACCATTCGTAAGGGACAGAATGTAAATCCTTCCTGTGTTTCCCCTCCTGTGCTATCATCAGGGATCTATCAAGCTGTTCCTTTTGCTTTCAGAGGTCCCAGAGGTCAGCAGTTCAGTTCCTGGAGTCCTGGAAAAAAATGAGGATTCATTTTGGGTGGGAAGTGGCTCTGGAGTGGGAGGGGTTTGGGATCTCTCCCTGCCCCTCGTGCTGTGTACTGTGCGGGGAGGCTGCGAAGGAGGACATGTGGCCTGGAGCAGGTGAGGTTGCTGCTCTTGGTGAAGGTGCACGAGCAGGGACAGCCCAAGCAGGGACACCCCAGAGTAAGGAGAGCCCAGGGCAGAGGCAGCCTGGAGCAGGGACCATCCTGGCCACAGAAATGGCTCCTGGAGAAGTCGAGGAAGCTTTTCTCATAGGAAACAACCAACAGAAATGTCCAAACCCTGCCAGCCCTGGGTCAGGCAGCTGTGCCAGCAGCAGGGTGCTGTCCATGTGTCTGTCTCGGGTACAGCAGTGACATCAGGACCTGGCTGGCATTGGCAGGCTGCCGGCGTGGCTGGCTGCTGTGGCACCACTGCCTGAGCGAGGCATTGCCACAAGCAGCTGCAAACAGCCTGAAGTTGAGGAGCCCTGTGGCAGATCTGGGGGATAAAATTCAACATCCAATTGTGGGCAGCTGAGAAAAACGATCAGTTTTTCATAGACCGAAACAGGCACCAAACACCCGTGTCCTGGAGCACGGCCCCAGGAGTGGTCCCTGGTTCTGTCAGCCGGCACCGGGGAGGATGGGAGAGTGGGTCTCTCGTTGGGGAGCAAGGGTGGAGGGGCACCAGCAAGTGCATGGAGACCATCGGCCTCAGTCACTTCTTAGCTCTTGTAAGAGGCTTCCAAGAGCCTTGTGCCTCTCCTACCCTCATCCTCCACTCTTTGTCATTATGTGTTAGATGCCACCCGTATTTTTGTAAGCACCCTCTCTAAGGACTTGGAGTTTCTGTAGCTCTAGTAACTCAGGAAAGAATACTTAAACTGCAGGCAGATGTGAGCTATCTGGTGAACACTGTCAGCACTGGGAACCTTCAGTAAAGATGCAGACAGAGGCAAATCCTCGCTGGGCTCGAGAGCCACTGCTTGGCATCTGTTAATGAGAAAATAGAATCCTTTTCCACAGAACTTCCCGTTACAGGTGACTCATTCCTGGGAATGTAGCCAGGAGAAGATGCCCATCCATACTGAGCCTGCCTGGCCCCTGCACAGAGGGGAATAAGCAGCAACCCCCAAAAAGGCAAATTGTATCTATCAAGGGCTCTGCTGACTGCATTATCCTCACAGCTCCACATCTGGCAGGGAGAGCAATGGGGCACGGGAAATGCATTGCCTGCCTGCCTATACAGCTCAGACAGGCTGGTGACAGCTCAGCAATGTAAATGATGCATATTAAGCCCTAAATAAAGTGTGAGGAACATGTTTGGGATCAGTAAATCCATCCTGACAAGAAGAAGCAAAGGAATGAAATCCCTTTTCCCAAACAGTCTGTTAAGTCTGTGGACTAAATGGAATCTAGTCCCACTGAAAAATGGCTCCTGAAGATTTATGGCTGTGGTCTCCCTGCTCTGATCAGCAGGGATGCCAGTGAGCCTGTACCAGCAACAGGGGCCGGGATCTCTTGGGGAGGGTGAGGCTCGGCTCAGGAGTGGAGGTCACATTCTCCTCCTCAAAACACTCAGATTTCATCAAACCCATTTTGTCCACACACATTTACAGCCAAGTTCACGACATTTCCTGCTGCGTTCCACCATCAGCCATTTATCATGACCAAGGGGTGGCTGCAGCCAAGTGTCCCCCTGACTTTCAACAGACTTGTGGGCCTTTCTTCTCTGCATAAGTGGTAGACTTAAGATAAGCCCAGAGTCTCTTAAACACGCCTGCCTCCCCATAAACAAAGCGGGTGTGATGTGTTACAGGCTGCGTTACCGAGAGTCAGCCAGCTGAGGAGAAAGGGACTCTTTACAAGTCTGTTGATGCTGCAGAGTCCCTTGTCCTCAGAAGATGCTGGGCAGGTTAGAGAGCCTGCGAGACAGCTCGAGCACATTCACGTCACGGCAAATAGCAGCTGAGCAGTCACATTGCTGGCAGTGGTGCAGGGAGGAGTCCGGGGGATGCGTGTGCTGCTGCTGGGTCTGGGATCGCATAGCTCCAAGTCTGCTTCCAGGGAATAAGGACAGCCCTGTGCTTAATGCAAAACATGATCCAGCCCAGCTTGCTCCAGCTTTACACTGCTAATTTCCCAGCAGGTTTCTGTGCCCACTCCCTCTGCTGAGCCACCTGTTCCAGCAGACTCATATTTTCCAGGAAAAGCCTTTCAAAAAAGACAAGCACCTGCCCAAAGGCTGCAGGCAGCTGCTGTCTGGCAGCTCTGGGCAGACCCAGCAGTTGTCCTCTTGTGTTTGAAGGCAAGGACTGCAATGGGAAGCTGAGCATCACACCCCAGACCAGCACAGCCCTCCCTCCACTAAAAGCCTTCAGATGCTCCTGTCTCCCCTGGAACCAAAGAGCGAGCTCTTCGTTCCTGAAGAGCATTTGAGTGAGAAATCAGTAATGCTGCTAAGGCAGAAATGCCTGCAGAGGAGGTACAGTTTGCTCTGTGTCCCCTGGATGAGGTCAGTTCTGCGCTGCCAGCCCCACGGCTCTGTGCTTGAGGCTGCGGTCTGCAGGGGAAGGGATGAGCCACAGGGAATGGTCCTTTCTGGACTTCATTAAGTCTGTGAGTTTTTAACCAGTCTGTCGTATGTTCTTCGCTGCCCTTTCGTTTGAACGGGACCCAAAAATCGGGAGACAGGTTTTCCTAGTGCCTCTTTCTGTTCGGGGGCTGTTGTGCTTGGTCTCTGTGAGCTGCAGTGAGGTTATCTTGCATTGCCCAGCCTTTGGAGACCACAGTCTCCCTCCAGGCTCTGCTGTTTGGGTGCTGTGGGTCAGGTAGTTCATGTTCCGGGACACGGGGCCACGCTGCCAGCGCGAGATGCAAGCTCAGAGCGCAGGAAGCTGCCAGGACACCTCACCAGATGCACATTGTCTCTTTGTTCCTCTGAAAACCACAAAAAAGTTTCTCCCTTCACAGTTCAGTGGTGCCCGGACAAAGATGATGTGAAATCTGTGGGAAGAATTATTTTATTACAATATAGGAATTCACAGAACCAGATGTTTAAAATTAGCTGTTGCTTCTCCATAGGAGCACTGCTGCCGCTGCTCAGTGGAGCTGTTTGAAAGATTATTTACAATGCTTTAAACGTCTGCTGCAGCTTGGGTCTCCAAAAGCTGCTCAGAGTCAGGGTTGATGCCACAGCGAGTCCCCTTTATTCCTCTGTGCCACAGGAGCCGGCGGAGAGAAGGCAGTGATGCTGGGGCCGTGGAAGGGCAGGGCAGCGCAGTGTCCCTCAGTGACCCCACCATGCCTGGCAGGAGGAAAGACAAGGCGCAGACCCTGGATGGTTCCCAGCCAGGAAATCATCCTGCCTTGCGGGAAGTATTTTATGAACCGCATTCCCTGGGGAGGTGTCCTCCCTCTGCGCCTGGGCGCAGTCAGCACTGCCTGCCTGCGGGGACTGCAGGTCTCTGCCCCCAGACCCCATGGGTGCCTCTGCTCCGCTGGGGTCCTGGGGTCCATCAGCGTCTCCATAGTGCCCTAAGAGCCAAACCCTGTGCCTGGTTTTCTTGTTTTCTCCACTGTTTCTCACCCAGGCTCCTGCAGCTGGGTTCAAAGGAGCCTGAGGCCCTGGCTGGAGACGGGTCCCTGGTGGGAGCCATGCAGCCGGCAGCTGTTTTGCAACAGCCTAGGATGGCTTTTCCAGAACCATCCAACATCTGTTAGTCAACCCGAGTGCAGTGTCTGCGGGTCCTTAGGCTGGAACAGGGGAGCGAGGCTCACACGCACATCCAGGCTGGCAGTGTTGTTTGTTTCCCCAGCATCCAGAATTTCATCTTTTCCACCTTCACGCTGCCAGCACAATCCTTATCCACTGCCCTGACACCTCCAGAGTTTATTTCAAGCTGAACCACACTGCCTCCATATGTGCTCCTTCCACTGGTTGCTGGTTATGAGAAGTGGATGCTGTTGCTGGTCCTCGGCAGTCCTTAAAAGCTCATTCATCTTAGACAAGCCTAGTGGCACTTACAGCCCTCAGCCTGCAGGGCCAGTTAACTCCTCCTCTCCCGTTAGCCCAGGGTGCAGGATCAGCAGCCATGCCTGGTTCTAATTAAAGCGAGGCAGAAAATCAAGCACATTCCCCGCACCCCTCACAAGAGGCAGAGGTGGCTGCGGGAAGGGGGAAACCGATGTAACAGTGGCAGGAGATGTGCTAGATTATTGTGACCAAAAATCTGACCCCACACGGCTGCAGGCACTGTGTCACCTTGCTGGGGGAGGACAGAGCTCCCCTGGACAGACAGCGTCTGTGACAGAAATGCAGGAGGGATGGAAAAGGGAAAGGGAAGCAGCTGCTGGGGAGCCCTCCACAATGATCCAAAACACTGACATGGGGCAGAGCGTGGAAATGGCATTTCCCCAGTGGACCTTGTAGAATTAAATTGTAAAATTATACACTTGATCATCACTTATTGCCTTGCCACCTCGTATCCTGGCTGCTGGGGGAAGAATCAGCAAATGTTTGCGGAGAATTTCAGAGTCTGTTCACCAGCTCACAAGGGGTTTAGGCTGTGAATATGAAATAGCAACTAACTACCTAGTGAAGTGCAACTCTTGCACTGATTCCCCTATTCCCAGTGTGCAGGAGGGGCTGCAAAATCCCAAAGCACATAGATTTTAATGCCCAGGAAAGAGAGAGACAATAGTTTGTGGCCCCTCAGGGAGACGATTTGCAAATCCTTCTGCTCCAGAGGTTTCTTCAGGTCTGCAAGTCATAGCAATTGCTAAAAAAGTATTTTTTAAGCAAGATCAACTCTGGAGCGAAATACAGAAATGTACAAAGCAATTTCAATTGACCATCTGGCTCGAACGTTCCCAAAGCTCATAGCCATTTATCTCTGTCCAAAAGTGTGCTTTAAAGACGCAACAGGAATCTTCCTTTGTGGAGAGAATTTGTGAGTGTATGTTTGGCCTTCAAACACATTAAACTGAACACCAAAGGCTATGGGAAGTATATAAACACCAGAGGACAAACAAGCTCCCTTCATACCTGAAATGAAGCTTGATTTTGGATGCAGAAATGTGTTTATTTTCTTGGAAAGAAACAGACCCTGGCCTTTCAACTGTTGCAGATTTTCCTAAGGGAAGAATTTTTCTAGCAAACCTTGTTCCTTCTGTAATCCTTTGTAACAACTCCCCGACTTATGCTGCCCTAGCTTTACAAATACGTTTTCAAAGCCCATTAGCAAATTCACAGGTTTTTTTTATACACTGAGAATTGAAGTGGAAACATAAGACCTAGCAAATTATTTTCACTTTATATACAGTCTCCCTAGTAAACAAGTGTTGCAAGAGCCTGTGTGCTGTCGGCAGACCACTGAGAGATGGAGAACAGAATATGGGCACATGTGGTTTTCATTCGGTGAGTTATTTATATAATCTGAGGTATAGTAACAATCTCCTTGGATCCAGAGACTCACAGATCTGCAGTCCCTGCAGATGGTGCTCCTCGGCTTCCCCACCATGTCTGCATGGATGCCCCTAAGCTCTGTGTGCTTTGCTTCCACACATCACTGCTCAGTCAAGATATTCCTTGGAGTGAGCTCCCAGGTGTGTTTCCTGAGCTGCATGCTGGCACTCCCCTGGTACAGCATCCCACGTCCTGGCACTCCCCTGGTACAGCATCCCACATCCTGGTACTCCCCTGGTACAGCATCCCACGTCCTGGCACTCCCCTGGTACAGCATCCCATGTCCCGGTGCCTTCCTGGCCCCGTGGCTGTTCAGGGTCACCCTCACCCAGGGCTGGGCAGGAGGATTTTGTGACAATGTCTGAAGGACAGAGTGTTGCAGGAGCCAGTGTGACCCCATCCTCCTGGTTCTCACCTCCCTCTGCCTTCCCAAAAGCCCGATTTTATATCTAGAGATGTTTGAAAGCACCGTGACTCCGTCTCCTTGCTTCCTCTGCATCCCAAGACCTCCAGCATCTCCTCTGCTCCCAGAGCAGCCCCACACAAGCCCCCGAGCAGCTCGGCTGGGAGCGAGCTCTTGCTGCTGGCCGGACGCGGTGTCCGTGTGATGTCGAGTGACGACTCTGCCAGGGTGGAGCGGAGCTCGGCGGCCTCTGCCCCGGGGCGCCCCGGGTGCGTAGCGCGCTGCCTCGGCTTCCCCGCCAGGCTGAGGAAGGCGCCCGTGCCAGGGCGGCTCCGCCTCCCGTGGGAGCTGCTGGGAGCACGGCGAGGGGGGAGCCCGGGGCAGGAGGAGCTGGGCAGCGGCGGAGGCCGAAGGTGCGGGGTCCCGGCGGGCGCGGTGCGAGCGCTGCTGCCGTGGCTGCGGGATGGACTGTGCAACATTGCGGACTAGTGGTGCGGCGGGAGATCGGCTGGCGGCGGAAGGCCAGATGAGGTCTGAGCAAACCCGCCGTCGTCATAAAATAACTGATCCGCTCACTCTAAAGAAATGTTTTTAATCTCCCTGGCATTAGAGTCATTCTCCAGGCAGGTGAATGGAATTCTTTATTGTGGCTATTTGGCTATATCTTGAATAGCAATAAGGATTATCCTCCAGATTTCTGCATCTCACTCGGACCCCCTAGCATCTGTTTATAATTTTCCTCTCTTTCAGGCAATGCCAGCAATCTCCTGAAGTTCTTAAACTGAACCTGTGAAATTTAATGGCTGGCCAGTTTATCTGACGTATTCTTCGAAAATACTGTTTCAAGTGTGCTTCTCATACTGATTTACAATTTTTTTCTCCAACAAAGTATCCACTGTATTTTATCACTAGTATTTCTCATGCCATTCTTTGTCAGAAGGGAAGGTCAGGCCAATGATGCTTCTATGAATTTCCAAGGAGGAGCAGTAGGTGGCTGGCTTGGATTTCTTTAGTCTGTCTTTGCTGGTTTAAACAGGCAAAGGCTTAGACCAGGCAGGGACTATCAGAGGTCCAAGGGTCAGCCAGGTCCTGCCCCTTGACCCGAGTGCTGACCCCGTGTGGCTGCAGACACACGGACAGGAGCAGACCCTGGCCTGCTGGCGGGACTGGTGGTACTGGGCTGGTGCCGTGCAGGCATTGGTGCCGCGTTCCAGTGCGCGCAGCCCAGACATGCTTCTCCGCTCTTGTTTGCTTTTCTTTTATGAGCCAATAGTTTAAAACTTGAAATAAACAACGATAATTGCCTGATTTGAGGGGAGGATGCTGCTTCTCTTCCTGAGCCAAAGGAATGACAATTTCTCTGAACATAAAAATACCATAGGCTTTCCCTACATGCATTCCGCTCCTGTGGATCCAGCTGGGTGACTTGGGACTGTACCAGATTTTGGGGAACCTCTTGTGTCACGCTGTCACCCTGGGGTCCACCCAAGGCCAGTGCCTGGCGTGGCAAGGGGCAGCTGGCTCAGCTCTGGGGCAGTGCACGCAGTGGGTTTACAGGCAGCTTTTGGTGGCAGGCGGGATGCTGAGCGTCATGAATCGGTAATTGCAAATGTAGGGCTGTGGCAATGAGGGAATTCAATGAATCCACAGATTTCATATCTCTGCTGACCCTCTGTGGTCCATAAATGGTCTAAATACTGATTCCTCTTGCTGTGGCCAAGAGGGAACAGTTAGTTCTTGTGTTTTTGAACAAGGCGGCATCATCTGGCAGTGGATTTGAGGCTTTGTGAAGTCATCATCTGTTTCTTAAAATCTTTTTTCAAAAGTAATTTCTTTCACTGAGCCTTTAATTGTTGCCCTCATCCCATCGCAGCCCTTCCCTGCTCTTGTCGCATCCCCAGCTGTCACAGCCTTGTCTGATGTGCATCATGGGGTGGCTCTTCTGCCACAGCACATACAATGAATGGTTTAACCTACACAGGCTCCACTTCTCACCCCTGGGCACCATGCACACAGATCCTGGCTCTCCTCTGCCAAGAAGCCGTGAGCAGGCAGGAGGAGGTGGCAATGCTGAGACAAGGAGCTGCTCCGGGACGTTGCACAATCACGAGGGTTTGCAGGAGGGATCCGGCTGCACCACGCACCAGCGCGTGCCAGGAGGAGGCTGGCACAGAAACTTCTTTTCTTTTCTATTCAAATTGTCATCCTACCCCTGTCACCGCCACAGCCAAGTGTTTCCAGCTTCCATATGAAGTGGCACAAGGCAATCTGCTGCCTTCCCCTCCACGTGTCCCTGGACAAGCTGCTGTGGTCACCGGCATTGCCGCCATACCTGCTCCCATCTCGTGGTGCGAGGGCTCCTGCCATGCCATCCGGACATGTCCCTCCTGCCCTGGCTCCCTGCAGCCTCTCCTCCAGCCCAGTGCCCGTGGCAGAGGGATGGCTGCTGCCGTCTGCAGCTGCCCAGCCTGGTGCCCAGTGCCTGGCATCGTGGCCCCAAACACCCTGAGCGTGGCCTTGGCAACCACCGAGCGCCTCAGCCTGGGACAGACACGATCTTTTCCAGCCGAGCAGAAATCCACGGCTTGGCTCTCTGCTTCCTCCCATCTGCCCAAGTTTATTTTCCTTGTTTTCTGTTTATGAGCTAGGCGAGTATTGAATTTCCCAAAGTCATTGCCATCCATTGCCACAGGTCTTGCACACAAAGACTCCCTCGGTGCCAGGATCCAAGTTTTGCAATTGGACCGGTTCCCTTTCCCTCCAACCATTGTGGAAACGGCCTTTGTTTTGCTTCTGGATCTTGTTCATCAGGCCCAAATCAAGGGCTGCTGTCCAAAGCCTGGCTTTTTTGAAATCCAATTTCACTGCTTTAATGAAAACAGCATATTTCAGGGGACAAGGCTGAGGTCCTTGAACAGTAGGATTTTTTCTGCAGGACTTGTATATCTCTGCAAAAGCTGCGCTGTCCAGTCCTGCCAGTTCCCTCTGAATAGCAGGAACTGGAGGGATGGGGCACGAACGCTCCCGAGGGACTTGTTGAAAGAGAAAGCTGGCTTGGAATTTCCATCCCAGCTGCAAACTGACAGCCAAGGCTGAACACCCTGAGCCCTCAGAGAGGCTGGGGAGCTTGGCAGGCTCCCCACCGTGCGTGCCGGGAAGGGACTGTGGTGGCAGCCACGTTCCGGCTCCTCGGGGCCGCAGTGCCTCGCTGGCCCCAAGGAATGCGGCTCCTCTCACCGGAGCCACTCGTTGCCTCCAGTGGGAGATGCCTCTGCACCATGTCCCGGCCAAGGGCAGCCACGCTCCTCCATTCCACACAAAGAAGTTGCATTGACCTCAGACTTTTCCAGTGAAAATCCCATTTATTCTGGGCCTGTAGGAGAGGAATCCCCTTAGCTGCGTGCTCAGGCATGTGCCGTAACTGCCCTTGTCTATGTCAGGGCCCTGGAACGGTTCCGTAATCACCCATTTTTACTTAATTGTAATGCCCCTGTCCCACTAACTGTTCCAGATGCTCTAATGGTTCCTAGCTCTGGGCTCTAAAACATGCTGTTCTTTTCACCCTGGTCCCCGCCCTTCAAGCACAAACAACGGTTTTGCTGGTTTTTGAGCCTTTTGTGTGCCAACGGGATGTGGGGAGAGAATCCCCTCCATGCCAAATTCAGTTGATAATAAAAAACAGGAAGGGAGCTTGATGCCAGCTTAGAAGGAGCTGAGCAGCCCTGGTCTGCTCTCTGCGGCGTGCGGATGTCGCCGTCACCCAGCAGCGGGGTGGGATGCGGGGAGAGGCGAGGGGAGAGGGATGGGGATGAGGAGGCAGAAGTTTCATGGAGGGGCTTTTGCTCTGGCAAAGCTGAACACTGTGAGCCTGCACACGCCAGCAGCCATGGTCTCTGGCCACAGCCGCAGCACCCAGGGGGTGCTGGTTGCTCTTGGTGAACACCACGGATGGTGCAGGGGCGAGGGGACTGCAAATGTGCCAGGCACAACCAGGTGCTGCTGTTGTGCACTGGGATGTGTACTGGGGGCTGCGAGCATCCCACGCCTGGCAGAGCCACAAGCATCCCATGACATGGCAGTGCCACTGCCTGCACTTCTGCAGCCTGCTGGCACCACTGCCCTTCACAGTGGCTACCAGCCACAGGCAGGTGACAATTGCTGGTCCCCACTGGACCCTGGCCTGGCCTTTGCAGAAACTGGGCTGGGAATCCTGGCTGCTCTATCCTGCCCATCCCAGCTGTTGTGGGGCACTAATGGCCCCAGATATTAACAGCCCACTCTCACCTTTGACGTCCCTTGCGGGATTAGCTGCCCCTGTCTCCATGCTGATGGTGGAGATGGGGAAGAGCAGAAATCACTGGTATCGGAGCTGGGGGCACAGGGGCCTGGTGGCCAGAGGAAGAGGACCCTGGCTCCCAGGACTGATTGTTGCTATAGTCTCTGCAGGTTCCTACATCTCCTCTTTTATCCCTTTTTTATATATATTTCAGAATGATATAAATTCTCCGCTATGAACCCTGCTGTGTGAGCACAAAAGAGAAGTTCCAGGCGGGCCCAAGAGAAAGGGAGGATAAAAAAAACCACAGGAGAAAATTAATAAAGCATTTGAGAAAGGGAGGGGGCTCCTCACTGGGAAAGTGTGTAGCACACAGGGCTCCCCAAAGCACATCAAAGCCTGACTCTGAAATTAGCCCAACTGTTGGGAATGTAAAGCAGGGGATTCTCCCACTGGGCTGTGGATTGAGAGTCCCCCCACGGGCTGCAAGGCACTGACATTTGTATTTATCCAGGCTAGAAGCTCCATCATGGAGCTTTTCAAAGGGCACTGCTGGGACCCAGCAGGCCACCTCCCCAGCATGGCAAACACTGCACTTTTAATTACTGCTCCGAGACGGCACATGTGCCCGACCCCCACACTAATTCTTGTTGCAATTACAGCGATCTAATTGAGTTTATTCACTCTCTGCAGCTTTTGTGTCTTTCTTCCTTGCACTCCCTGCCGGTGAGAGCCGGGGCCTCCATTGATCCGCAAGGTAGTAATATGGGCAATGCCGGCGTGCCGCCCGCCGGGGTCCCGCCGGCCTCATTGTGTCCATTGAGCTGCCGTCGCTTCTGGGAAATGCCAAATCCCTCCTGAGCAGAGCCCTGCCCGGCAGCGGGGTGACCCCACCGCCGGCTCTGATGCCGAGCTGTGCTCGCAGCATTTCACCACGTCGGCGTGCAGCATGTGCTCGACATTTTGTTTGGAGAAGCAATTTTACATTTTTATAGGAAGATTACTCACAATTAACAGAGAAATGATGCCATGGAAGTCACAAATAGGCTCTCTATGCGCAGGGAGGATGAGCTGTCCAATGGAGACCATAAAGATCTCCAGCCATGTCAGTGCAGCTGGGGGAGAAGCCAGTGCCTTTTGGCCTGGGGCTGTGAGGGGGGCCCTGTGTGCCCTGGGCCCCTCCTTGCTTTCTGCAGCTGCCCCAGGGAGGTCTGAGACCCACTGGTTTCCCAACCTGGAAATGCACCTGCCCGTTGAGGAGAAAAGGGCTTTGGCCAAGGGGTTCCCTGGGTGCTGCTGCCGTCTCCTGGTTGCCCGTGTGGTCCGTGCCTGGTGAGCATCGCCTGCACCAGAGGCTGCGGAGCTCACCGGAAAAGTGCCTGAGCAGTAACCTGGTTATCAGCCAGGCACCCAGAACTCTGGGATGCAATTACAAGTCTAAATAATTATCTCATCACAGGCCTGTAGCTGTGCCTTGCACCTGCAGCAGACTCTGGCATGTACCGTGGGGTCTGGAGAAAGGACCCTTCCATCACCTGCCCAGCAGTGCTGGGTGGCTTTAGGGGGTCCCAGGCAGGTTACTGGAGAAAGCTCCTGGATGCTGCCCCTCTGGCTTTTGGTTTTTATATGCTGGCAAATGTTGAAGTCTACCAAAGAGAAAATCCCCCCCCATCTGCAAGCTACCAGTAGAAATATTTTAATTTTGACTAGAAATCAAATAAAATCCGTTTAGCTTTTTGGTCTCTTGGGAGTGGATTTTACCTTCTCTTTTCCATCATTCTCACCTCCTCCCTCCCTTGTCTCCCTGGAGAAACAGAACAGGGCACCCAACCTGAGATGGGCAGCAGTGCCAGGACCAAGCCTCATGGGAGCTGCCGTGCAATGGTCACCACAGCACAGGGTGAGCTGGCACCCCTGGGGGTGCCCCAAATCCCCAGGGCCTCCCAGAGGAGAACCTCTTCTTGGAGAGCCCTGGTGGGAACATCTGCCCGTGGCTTCTGTGGATGCTCTCGAAGAGGGAGCAGAGACACATGGCAACTGGCAAGCGGCCCAACAAGGGAGGAGGGGGAGGAATTAACTCTCATTTAAGTCCACTTTTGTTGTAAATAAACTATAATCACTTCAAACCTTTTGCTTAATCAGAAAAGGATGTTGAACATTAAGCAAACAGTCGGCAGGCTTGTCTTACTGCTGGATTAGAGATATTAAATGCCAGTGATACTTGCTTTTTTTAATCTGTCCTGCAGCTGCATTATTAAAACAAACACATTTGCAGACCTGCAAAAAACCTAAATGAAAACAAAAGAGGAGATTGAAGCTTTCCCAAGGGCAACATCTGAAATCTGGACAATTTAAAAATCTACATTTAGTCTTCATCTTTTGAACCAAATAATGGAGGGAAATGACACATAATAAAATTAACCACTGGAATTAGCAGCACATTCTCTAACAGGGCCAGGTTAAAATCCAGTAACCTCTCCATGCAGGGATGACACCTCCAGAACCCTCACACTGCTCCCTGTCGGCACCACCTGCAGCTCCTTCTGCAGCCTGGGTGTTCCACTGGAGAAAGCCAACAGCCTTTGGTCTTACAAGGATGCAACTTTTTGCAGTAAATGGTGGGTTTTCTGAAAGTTCCAGCTTCTGGAGTGAATGGGCCCAGAGAGAGACTCTTGCAGGAGTTCATTAAACTCTCACCTCTGTTTGAAAAGCGAAAGTTTCTATCTCCCTTGGTGGCAGAGGAAAGCTTGCAAGTATGATGTCTAAGAGTCCAGCTGGACTTGAAGAACACATTCATCATGTTTTCAAGACCTGAGCATTTGCACTCGCCAGGAAACAGCAGCCAGGCCCTGAGAGCTTTGAGAAGCCCCAGGGAGAGCTTAAGTGACCTGGCCAATTTCTGCTGGGGAGTGAGAATCTGGTTTCCCAGAATTTCCCCTGAAATAGGTAACAGGAGTGTGAGGGGGACGGGCAGGGGCACAGTCCAGGCACGGGGGAGATGGTGACAGCAGACACGTTCTGGGGCTGATCCCCAGAACACAGCATGCTGGCAGCTGCCCGACGTGGGACCCAGCCCCGGGAGGATACTGAGGATGGGGCATCGCCCTGCGAGGGCAGGGAGCAGCAAGTGGGGTCCCGCCCTCTTACCCGGGGTGTGAGTGGGTCCCTCCTCGCCCAGCTGGAGTTACACAGCCTCTGCCACCCTGCCCAGAGCTCTGGCATCCTTTTGTTCCTCCCTCCAGCCCTGGGGACAATAAAAACAGATTTTAAAGAACGAGAGGGAAACGCCAGCTCTGCGGGGCTGGGTAGACTGGGACGTGCAGCTGTCTCAGGACAGCGGAGTTGAAGTGAGTGTCCATTGCTGACAGGGATGCCAGCCAGCAATTTATTTTCCACATTAATTTTGATTATGAGATCTTATAAGGTTGCACAGTCCAATTTTCACAAGGGAAACTTCCCCCCTACATACACAGGACAACAAATCAGATTGACCTAAAGTTGTTCTTTCCTAAATTTCTTGTGGAATCTTGGCTGGATACAAGTTGTCTCAAATGCAATTACACTGTCATAAATAATTTTCCACCTCTTTTTTCTGTCAAAACCATCCCGCTCCCCTGCGGTCAGTGGAAATTTCCCCCTTTTATTAGGTTAGACTTGTTGGCACTGAGAAAACTCTGCACTCATGGCATCATTGTCTGCACTGAGCCAAATCCTCAGAGATCTCCCTCCTGCTAACACAAAGGCTGGGGCCAGGGCTGGATAACGAAGCCTGTAGCTGGGTGACGAGCTGCCACCTTCCACAAGCCCGAGGTCTCCTTGCTCTGACTTGGGAAACAGCCACCCCAGTGTCATTAACTCTGAGCAGCCGCAGGGAGCTCAGGAGCCGCAGCATCAGCTCACTGGGGGTGAGGAGGGTTAAAGCTCATACTTCAAGTCAAATACGTGCTAGAAACGCTTTGCTGCAGTTAGACGTTAGCGCAGTGTTATTATACACACATTTCTCAAGGTTTTGGCCAAAATACACTATTTTCTAACGCCTGCTCAGCTCCCCAGCCACTCCCTGCACTTTCCTCATGGCAGAGCCGGGTGTATGTGGCCGAGTCCTTCCAGACAAAGGGCTCAGCAATGTGACTAACATCTGCCACATGTAGGCATGTCCTTCTGCTATTTAGTACTCAACTGTGCTCTTTTTTACTGTGCCTTTCATACGATCTGCATCCCCAAACCACTTCACAGAGCAGACTAATGAAAATCATGGGTACAAAGCCATGAAGGGAGAAGAAGCCTTTTCTGAGCCATCCAGAGCGCAGGGGGGGTCACGTTCAGCCCCCAGGCTGCTCTGCAGGGTGAGGGGCAGATCCCTCCCTGGGCTGTCACACCCAGGGCAAGTCTGGACAATTTCATTAATTCAGGCCCTTGAAGGGCTAGTAAACAATTTTCAAGGGTCATTAGAAGTGTTATAGGTCCTGAAAGCCACGTGTTCCTAGTCTGACCAGTGCACTCCAGCTGCTGGTGGGAAGCAGGGCATACAGCAGAGTGGGATGGCTGCGGTGGGGGGCTGTGGCTGCCCCTCGGTTTATCCCAACAGCTGCCCAGCTGCTCTGCGTTCCCAAACACGAGGATGCTGCCTCTGCTGCCGCCCAAAGGGGGAAGGACCGAGCGGCCCCAGCCTTCCCAAACCATGCCGGGCTCCTGCCAGCAGCCTGCAGGACACAAGCAGGGCGTCTCAGGCCACAGATACAATTTTGCAATGTTGCAGCAAAGCCTCAAACAGTTGGATGCATCTTCTGCAGCAAGAAGTTTGTTTCTCGACTCTTACTTCACTGCCCTCCCAGAGATGGGGCCGTCTCACTCTGTCCTTACGTGGGTTCTGGTTTCTGTCTGGATGAAGAGCTCTCATCCTGTTCCCATTCCCATGACTGCGTGTTTTGAATCAAATCATATCGGAGACATTCAGGAAAGTGTGAAGTAATTTTTATTTAGAGAATAAAAAGTGTGGAAGAAATAAAAATAAGATGATTTGATGAAATTGCACTGTCCAATATTAGTAACTGATTAACAGGAAAATATAGCGGAGCCTGTAACCATGAGCCCTGTGCAAGGAGTGCCAGGACTGTGAGCCACATTACTCAGTAAGTGGAAAGTCCAGGTAAAGCCCATCTCTTGGCTACACATGTGGTAGTGATTTGGGCAGATCCTCTGTCAGAGCAGCTGACATCATGGCAAGAGGTATTTACAGCAGACAAGGAGAGCTAGGAGCAGACCTTGGCCCCCTCCCCTATTTTTTTTGTTTTATTCTGAGCTGTTATTATGAAGTATTATTTATGAAGTGGTGAGAGCATGAGCAGCACAGCCCTGCCAAACTTAAAGCACTTTTCATTTAACAGAATGAAAATTATTTTAACATGAGCATCTGAAGCAAAGATCCGCAGATTCTGGACAGCTTTATAGAGGCAGGCTATAAATTCTGAGCTCACAAACGTATTTTCCTCACCAATAGTTTTCTCTTCACCTCTGAAAGTTTATTTTCAATAAACACAAGTAACTCTCCGGCAGTTTCCAGAGGAGGATGTTAGCAGTTATTACTGTACCTAACAACTGTGATCCACGAGTTGTTCCAGAGAGACACTTAGAGACAAGTTTCATGCATCCCAGGGCTATTGCACAAGGTTCCCCTTCAGCTGCAGGGTCAGCGGGAAGCATTATGATGGGCTCATCCATTACAGACCTGGTCCAAGGCCACCAGAGGCATCAGGCTTCATTCTGCTGACATCCCAAAGCTCTCCACGAAGCTGCAACAGCACAGATCTCTCTTTGGTGCACCCACTTAACTCCTCTAACAGAGGTCAAGCTCTGAGTCCATGGGGATGGGCCAGTCCAGGCTGTGAGCAGAGCCCGCGGCCACCTCAGGCTCCAGCATCGATCCTGGTCAGGCTGCCAACAGCAGAGATTTGCTCAAGGAAGAAAGGATGAGGCACCTTTTCCCACTCCCTTCCCACACCTCCACTGCCCCTTCACCTATGCACACTCAGCCTTCAGCTCCCCCCTCCTGGAGGGGGAGCAGCCTCTGCAGATAGCAACCGCTCATGCCTCAGGCACTTCAGGAACACACTTGAACCTGCTCTGCCAGGAGCCTTCTCCTTGTCTGCACGTTGCTGCCTGTACTCACATGGATGCAAAACATCATCTGAGCGAGGCTGACACTGGAGACATCCTGCTCATCTGTTTATCTAGGAAGGCATTTTCCTCTTGTCCAATCTCCTTTTCTCCCGTTCCTTACCCCAGCGATGGCCGGGTGTGCACGGCAGTGAGGGGCAGCCCTAGTGAGGCGATGTGCCACGTGCTGTTGGGGGAGGGAGGCGATGCTCCAGGCTGAGCAGGGCCAGCCATGGGGGCCAGGAGGCAGAGGAACCCATCAAGGGGGGGCCAGGGCAAATCTTAGTGGAAAAAAACCCTGTGGATGAAAACCCAGCAGAGCCATTGTGGCTCCCACCCTGGCACCCGCTGCAGCACAGCCTGTGCCAGCACCCAAAGCCCATGGAAATGTACGATGGTTTTCAAACGTGCAATTGGGCGTTTTCCACTCACCCAAGCCAGCAGCCAGTTGCAGGCTGGTGGGGCTGTGAGCCCTGGTCCCACCCTTGGGTACATTTTGCTTAGAGATGGAGACCCCGGCTCTCCAGCGATCATTTCCGGCTCTCGGAGGTGACCGGCTGACACAGGGATGTTTTGCTTTGCTTCCTCGTCTGGGCCAAACGCAGCCAGCGGGTATTTGTAGTTCTTTCTCACATAGCTTAGAACGCCAATTGCTGTCACATTATTTTTGTTTGGGGTTTCATGTCAGTTCAGTATGCTACTGAAATATATCCTCCCCACAGACGAAGGCTGTTGGGAAACCACAAGCTTCGTGAAATTCAAAATTGGTAAGCAACAAAATTATGAAACCACAGGAAATGAAATGAGCAATTCCTGCCATTCTTGCTTTTTCCCTCAACTCCTCCATTGCTCTTAGAAAAATGTGCATTAAATGGGGCGTTAGCAAATGTTTCCTGTCCTCCAGTGCCTCCAGTAAGATTCCCAGCTTTCTGAGCGCGGAGCGGGTGCCGAGAAGGATGGTGAGAAAAAGCCATAGTGGGCAACGCTGACTCGTCCTAACAGACCCCGCAAGCCTGGGAGTGAAAAAAAAATACACTGAGGTCAGTGGGAAGAGGATGACAGGAGACCCCCTCGGTGACAATAGGCAGCGACATCTGTGACCTGCCAGCACACATGATGTACACCGAGGGCAGGCTGGGGGCTCAGAGAGCACCGGCTTTCTCTGTGCTCTATGGGTTGATGCTTCATCTTGCTGTTGGCACCAGTGCAGTGGGACAGCTTGGTGCTGCTACTCTGCCTGTTGTCCTGACACAGGGAGCGTGTGCAGTGCCAGCCCTGTGCCTGGTGTTGGGCAAGTCACTTGATCCCTTGGTCAGATGGAGTGTTGGTCTTTCCCAGCCTCATGGGGAGGAAGATACTGATTTTGGGAACATTAACTGCTGCAATGTGACCGACCCAGGACAGGTGCAGGGCAGCTCACAGCTCATCTCCTTGACGAGCTGAGACTTGTCTCACAGTGTGGAGCCCTGGAGTCCTTCACCCTCAACTTTTTGTTACAAGTGCAATTACAGACGAAGAGGCAAGCTGGCTGGTGTGACGCTGACTACAGTTGTGCTTCTCTATGGCAATTTGGTTCGCATTTCACTGCTGACATGTTTATGGGGTGATGATGCTGGGGCAACGGCCCCTGGGGGTAAGTGAGAGACATCAGCATTTCTCCCCCCCTTCAAAGAACACACTAGTTGCACAAATAGCCAGAAGTTGTGATACAACTAAATCCATCATGATGCTCTGAGGCACGATTCACTCTGCTTCACAAAAATAGCAACTGCAGCAGCTTTAGAGCTCCTCTTCACATCACCAAGGTGCAGCTCTAGCCTGGCTCTACAAAGGCCAATGCTTTGCAGTGAGCAAATCAGCAGGGTTCTGCTTGCAGTCGCTCTTGTACTTCATCTTGCTTTTGGAGAGGAAGCAGGTGATGGTGGGGTCTGTGGACAGCAAACATCCACGTCTCCTCCAGACAGAGGGGCTGAGGTGCTGCTGGAGTTCAAGCTGCAGCGTGTGATTCAGGAATTTATCCTTCCAGGACAGAGGTACTGCATTTCTTACGAACAATTTCAGCTGTAGTGTAGGTGTCAAAGCAACAATGCTGAGGATGGGACGGGGTCTCTGCTGGGCACGTGCCCCTCGTGCTGGGCCTGTCAGCCCAGGGCAGCCTCTTTGGAGAGGGTGGAAGAGCATCACCACCTTGCTTTGGTTGACACAGTCTCTGCAGGATGAAACAGGAGTCACAGGGAGCCCCGCTCTGCGGATTCCTCCAAATCCATTACCAAACGGTTCAGCAAGGGCCTCCTACCCTGAGGAATGGGCCCCTTAGGAGATTGTCAAAGCCCACAGAGAGCGGAGCTGCCACTCCTGAGCACTCGGCAGCATGTCGGGGAGAGCAGCTGCCTCTGCACATCGTGCACTTCTGGCTCCAGCACAATGTCCTGGTGCCTCAGATGAGCTGCGAGTCTCCAGGATTTCCCCAAGAAGTGTCAAGGGACAGTGCAGAAAATGATGCTTTTCAATAACAAGGAAACATTCCCTGAATGAAAACAGATCTGTTTATTTTGAGTTCACTGTTGCAAATCATTGTGAAGAGAACCCAGTCCTACAGAATGGATCCAATGTGGATATAAACCACATGAGGTGCAGGTTTGATCCAGCACAGAAACATTCTGAATTTGCTTTTTTAAAATCTAATTTCTTATTGAAACAATGTGGTTTGCATGAAGGTTTTGATGTTTTGTTTTAAAACCACACATCTAATTTTAAATGTTTAAGGCTTATAAATAATAAAGTAATTTTTGATGCAGCCAAAGAAGATCTCATGCGAGAAACAGATAAATCAGTAAATCAGTACCTCATTTACATGTTTAACATGTGCCACATTTCATTCCCTATCCTCCTTGGATGGGACTCAAAGGGACTCTCCAAAGAATTTGCCCCCTCATCTCTACTTCATCCTGAGCTAGAAACAAACTCCAGTTGAGAAGGAAACCCAGCTTCTATCACAGATGTCAGCAATTAAATTGTCCATTAAATAAAACATTCACTCACCTTATTTTTTCCCCTTTTCTTATTTGTTAAGATGGGAAATACTTCCCTCCATAGCTGCATTCCACCAGGAAGGGTTCCTAGCACATCCCTTGGCAGCTCTAGAGGGACACAATCTCTTGCAGAGGAACTCAGAGCTGCTCGGTGGTGCCAGGGCTACAGAGCCCGTTGTCCTTGCATGGGACCAGTCCAGAGCCCCATCTGCAGTATCCCAGTTGAGGGCCTGATAGGATAACCCAGAGCTGGCCCAGACCAGGACACAGCCCCACACATGGCCATTTAACACTCCTCAGGGGACATGCCTTGGGAACAGACATCCTCTCCAGAGCTATTCTGAACCAACTGGGCACATCCCAGCTAAAACACATCAAGAGCAAAGGCTTTAGGGAATTAAAGAAGGAGCAAAGATTGCTTTAAAGTACCCACACCTGCCTCTGCTCTCCAGCCTGTGCTCATCTCCCCAATTGGTCTCCCGCTCAGACCAGCATTTCTGATGCAGAACTGCTCATTTTCACCTGCCTTTGCACCTGTCAGCAGTCATCTCATAATCACTCCAATATTAACTAATTTTCTCCTTGCTTCCACCTAAGGTAGCTGCTGTCTCCTGCGGAGGGGTTCATGTCAGTCAATTAATTCAGCTGCTCCAGCCATGAAAATGAAACGTGCCACAATTACTGTCTCTCCTCCTACTGTGTCAGAGTGAAATCTCATTAACACTTGTGTACAACTGAGAACACACTAATGGGGGTGTTAGATGTGTTAATGGAAAACATTTTCCTTCATCCTTTGGCAAATCCAGCTGTTTCCACCAAGGAAGTGTGGAATTTGATCTGGAAGAGTCTGCAGGGCCAGTCCTTGAGGGGGTGAAGCATTAGAAAGAGCAGAGCAGCAAGAAGCGCACTGATCCCTGGCTCATCCGGCATCACCTCGCCTCCCCGGTGTCTGTCCCTCCGCTCTCCTGATTGGCACCAACAGATTTTTGCAAGGTGCAAGGATCTAAAGTTTGAGCCATTTTATCAGCTGATGTGAGCCCATGTCTGGCAACGAACAGCACCTTTAACTCTGGCTGAACTGCAGCTCATCTGAGAAGAGCCCTGGCCTTGGGAAAAGGTGCTGTGATTGCAAATGACACGTTGCTTTGGCAGTTCCAGCATTTCACTGCAAAGTGGATGAGAAGAATGCAAAGAGCAAAACCCGAGTGTCTTTACTGTCCCATTTTCTTTGCATTTTTATGTGAAAATAATACTGGTCTGAAAGCTGGGTTTGGATGTGGCGCCAGCTCACCCAGCAGTGCTATCCCCTGCTCTTAGGTCATGCACTATGGAAAGAAGAGGTTTTCCACCAAATGGAAATTCCAGATTGTAGGACACAACTCTGCCAGCTCTGTCTCCGTCTCTGGTGGCTGCACAGTGGGAACCTGAGTGCTAGAGGAGACTTAGCACACCACAGGCAAGGGCAAAGAAATCCTCTGGATTTTTTTTTGAGAGAAAAACTGCAAAGGGGCGAGTGATATGTGGAACAAATAAATATCTTTATCTTAATATGACAGCCCAAAAATTTCCCATGTCAGATAAATCAGAGAGCCAGAGGCAGGTGTGTTGTGAGGCAGGAGAAAAAGGGGTGTGGAATTTCCCAAGGTCCAGCAGATGACCGAGTGTTCAGCTGCATGCTTGAATTGTAAGAAAGTCACAAACTCTTGCAGGTCATTTCAAGCCCAAAGCCCACCTTTCCTCCTGCCTTCTGCCCATGCTGGCATCCTGGCAGCACCGGTGCCCCTGCCCCGGCTGCCTGGCTGTGCCGTGCAGCCACAGCCCCGTTTGCATCTAAGGCTAAAGCTCCTCCAGAGGATGCAAGGCCAATGCAAACAGATTACGATTAATCCCATCTGAAGCTGCAATGTGATTGTTTCCTGGCAGTGCTGGGCCTGCTCGGGAGCAGCACGGCGCTGAATGGGGCTGGGACTCACATTAGCAGGGAGCGAGCCTGCGAACTCTGCGTGGGGAGCGAGACAGGAGAGTATCCTGGTGTTGCAAAAGGGTGTGATGAAAGCCAGGAGAATTAGCACTAGACCTCAGGCAGCGCCGTGTGAGCGTCGGGGGTGTACATCCTGCTCCTGAAGCTTGTTGAAAGTCTCTGAGCACATTTCTGGATATCTATTTCCAGAGTTCTGGTAGATCTTTGTATTTCATTAAAATTACAAAACTACATTGTGTTAAATCTCATCATCTTTACCAAGTACAGCTAATCTAAATTCTCGGAAGAAAAAAAAGTTTTTGCAGGGGTGTTTTGATTGCTACATCCCTGCGTGCTGAAAGAGGTAGTGTGGGGAAAGCGTGGTGGGACCTCCCAGGGCTGGTGGGACTTCACTGCCAACCGTGTCCCTGTGCAAGAGGCAGCCACAGGGTCACAAAGGCAGCTGGTGGTGAGGCTGCTTCACCCAGCACCCAGCCGGGGGCAGCCCAGGCAGCCCGACCCGAGCCTCCTCCTGAGCTCTGAGCTCCCGGGCATGCATCCACCAGGCCTGCTTCAAAGGTTAAAGCATTCTTGATCTGGCCCCAGTGCAGGTCTGTATTAGAAATAAATGAAAAAGGTAAGAAGAAAAAACTATCATTCGCCTTCTCTTAAAGTTCCAGGAGGGATAGAGGCCAATAAAACTCTCCTTTTTATCAATAAAGTGCCATGAAACGTTGCATTCCCCATCCCTTCCCACTTTTTGCTGTAAGGTGCCTGGCAGCCGATGGGCAGAGGAACGTGCTGTTCCCTGAGGGAGCTGGGACAGTTTAGTCTGGGGTGCCCCGTTGCTGCTGGGGGCTGCTGGCCCACGGGCACAGCATGGGGAGCGTCGGCTGAGCGGGGAGACAGCAGCACGATGGCCCTTGGCGCTGATTTCACAGGGATGCTGCAGCCCTAACCAAAGCGATACTGTTTGTTTAGTTTGGCGAGGAAATCGACTTTTCTTTCACTGTGTTTATTGACATATGAATCAGAGCTGGCACCGAGAGCAAGGACTCAACAGTTGTGTACAAGCAAGAGAGCGTGTGTCAGGCAGCACAGTGAAAGCTGCAGTAATGAGACGATTAATCATGTCACTCCCAGCCAGGGAAACCCCACAGTCCCCGGTGCGTGGGACACTTGCGCTGCTCTGTGAGGGAGCCCCGTCACGTGGCTGCCTGTGCTGCTGCCTGCACTGCTCTGCACTGCTGCCTGTGTCTCTGTGCTGCTGCCTGTGCTGCTGCCTGCACTGCTCTGCACTGCTCTGCACTGCTGCCTGTGCCTCTGCATTGCTGCCTGGCTCCAGGGTTGGAATAATTTCAAGATGTACAGAAGTGAGTTTGTGCCACCGCTCCCCACCCCTGCCCTTGGGGTCCCACTGGAGACCCCAGCTGCCTCAGCCCCGGGCATGTCAGTCACCAGCTGCAGTGCTTGGTGTGCCAGGATCCTCCTGCACTCTTCTGAGCTTTCCAAAGAATTGAGCTGAGATTGCCACTGATGTCCCCAGGTGAGACACTGGGGCAAAGCCCCGATGGATAGTGTCTGCACCCACCTGTCCTTGGGTAGAAGTGGCTGGCAGGGCAGCCCAGCTCCTCGGGATAGCACTGGCACATCCTCACAATGGGCTGCAGCCCAAGAGCCGTGTCCCTCCCCTTCCTGAGCACCAGCAGTGCCACAAACCTCAGCCAGCATCAGCCCAGCAAAGAGGCCAGTTTAGTTCTGTTTCCTCCTGCAGCTTGTTCCAGATGAAGCTGTGAAAAGGAGCATCTGTGTAAGTGGGGGAGATGGAAGGACACCAGCAGCCAGGCTGGGCACGAGGGGCTGTGGTGGAGCTGGGAACCAGCACCTCATGGCACCAGGCAGTCCGTGGCACTGGCCAGGCAGTCACAGTGCCCGTGTGGGCAGAGGGATGGATGGATGGACGGGGTCTCTCCTGCTGGTGGCTGTGCCCAGGGCAGGATCCTGGTGCTCCTCCTGCTCCTCTGTCTCCAGCCCCATCTCACCAGGCAGGGCCACCTCCCCACATCCAGCCTGTTTGGGGCTGCCCTGTGCCACAGCTCTGCCCCCCGACAGTGACTCCTCTCTGCTCCCACGTGCCCTTGCACACACGTGTCCCTCGCCTCTGCCCCCCCACCTCTGCCTCACAAGAACTAGCAAGACAGAGAGTTAAAAAACCAGCAATTTTTATTCATGATTAATAGACATTTTTAGTGATTAGTTTTTATAACTTGACAAAATGCATTTTGTTTGATCCTGGGATATAAAATCTTCCCCTTCAGGAAAATTCCCACTGAAAGTACTAACCTAAACAAGAGGTTTTCTTGTAAAATTTCAGAAGCATTCTTTTGAAAAGGATGGCATTTCAGGGAGAGTTTGCAACAAGAATTTTACTTTGAGTGCAACACTCGGCTTGGCCTTAATTATGGAGCTGTCCCTGCTGCTTCATTAAACAGATAAAATAAATAATAACAAGAAGCAGATTTGCTCAAGATCATGATGGAGTTAGGGGGCCAAGTTCAGTTTGACTTGTTAAGTGCTACATCAATGTCTACACTAATACTTCAAGCCTGATAAATAACGATAACCATTGCGTGTGGTGGACACAACGCTGCTGGAGCATCCTTCCCCCGTGAGGTCTCCAACCCAACCGGTGCCAGAGCTCATTGCTCCCTGGCAGTCTGCAGCCACCAGCCATTGATGGCATCTGTGTCTCAGGAGGTGGGAACGTGTTTTGTTGCATTTCTGCAAGATGATCTGCGAGCAGCCAAAGCAGGCAACGTGCAACATGCGAAAGCAGAGCTTGTCTGTTCACTAAAAAGCCTCTTCATGTTTATCATGTGCCAGAAACAAGGTTAATCTCCTCCTCCATGCTGTGGCTGCTCTGGTACCACTTGGTATCAATAAACTACTGCTGGAGGCTGGTGAATCAGGAAAACACTAGATTATGAGCAGAGCGCTGGGTCGCCCATTACCAGTCTCTTGGCACGCGGAGCAGTCGTCACAGCGTGTATTTCATTTATGAAAGCAGAGTCCCAGGACGGCTGCTAGTAATTCAGTTGGGGGTGGATGAAGTGAGATCTTTCTCTGCTGAGCTGCAGTTGCAAAGATGAGCGCTGTGCTGAGTGTTGGGCTGGCAGCCGGAGGCACGGCTGGATGGGGGGGACGTGTCTGCAGCCCTGTGCCAGCCCGGCACCCGCTCTCCCACACCCAGGAACCAGCCATCACTGCTGCTCATCTTCTAGATCTTCTGATTAGAACAATGGAGCTGATTAATGCAAACCAGATATGAAATTCAGAAGGAGGAGGGTGGAGGATGAAAACCACTGGTCCCCCTGTGCCGCCTGGGAAGATGGGGAGCTGTGCAGCCTCGTCCTCCCACTGAGTGTTCCCACTCCCAGTGCTGGGTGCGGCACACGGTGAGGGCAACCCTGGTGCTGGGGACGCTGCAAACACGGACTGTGCACCCAGGCCCCTGGCTGGCAAGGCTGTCAACATGTGTTTGGTTTTACTACAGGGAGCATTTCCACTGGGGTCTGCGTGCTAAGGAAACTCAGGGTACGGCCGAGATGCGGCGAAAGGCACAAAGTGAAGACGATGGGTGAAACAGAGAAAACCACCCGTTCCTGATCTCACTGATTTGGAGCCAGTGCAAGATCTTTCCTATCTTAGAATATAAATTAACTTATAAATTAAACATGGATTTAAGGTGATGACATCCCTTTAAATAAACAGCAACAATGGTATCTCGCTAGTAATCAGCTCCTGATCAACTATCTGTGTTTTCACAAGTGTGCTGTTATTGTATAGTGCCTGCAGTCCCTTCATATATTGCAGCATCCTGAATCAAAGAAATCTTTCACACGAACCTCACAGTCTGAAAACAATAGAACTGAACACCACTTCTTCAAATTAAATTGCTAACAGACCACAAAATTAAATAGATTTTTTCCATCTGAGAACTCTCCGCAGCACAGTCGATCATGAAGGACCCAATCATATCTCTGAATAATTGTGCAGGAACTGGATCTTAGTGATTGCTGCAGCCTTTGGTTGGACATTGAGGAGCTACAGGAAACACAACCGTGGAGCTGTGCCATGTCCGGTGCTCTGATGTCTGCTGTGTCACCTTCCTTTGGCATTTTGAAATGGGTGAGGCTGGGACAGCCCCTCCTCGGGGGCTGGTGGTGCTGGGGGGGGGGGGTGCTGGGGGTGATGGGGCTGTGTTCTCTAGGTCACGTTTGAACTGTTCTAAGGAGACACTGCTCAGAGAGGGTTAATTATTCTCCAGCTGCTGTTCCTGTGTGTGCAGGATGGATGGATGGATGGACTGAAGCTACTGGGAAGGTGCCTGGTCCGTGATGGAAGGAGAAATGGAACCTCCGAGTCCCGAAGGAGGTTTGACACAGTGGTGGCATCTGCCATCTGCTCTGCACCCACTCCTGGCTCATCCCAAAAGTGCAGATGCTTTTCAGTCACATTTTGGTCTGAAATCTCAAAATCAGAAAAATCAGAAAAAACTTGAGTTCTGAGTTACTTTCTTGGCAAAAAGACAAGCTGTGTGACAGCTGCTACTCCAGACACTAAAAATGTTCATTCATCATAGAAAATAAAAATCCTTGTTGCTTTTCACCCGAGAACCCATGTAATCACCATGTAACTAAATTAGAAATGGGTGACTTTGCTTAGTTTCAATTCCACATGATCCAGACAAGACCTGTTTGGTTGACTCATCTGGGAACTGTACTTTATTGCATCTTCAAAAGTTCAATAATGTTCAGAAAAAACCCCGTATCTTTTATGATATCTAGCTAGTGCCTGCCATGCCTATTTTACCACAATAGCTTCTATATTTTGAATTTCTGACATCAGAACGAGGCTTTTTGAACTCAGACTTGGCTATTTTTCTCATTGTTAGGATTATTTTTCTGCTGCTTAATTGGAGGTGCAGTGCCCAGGACCCAGGGGTGCCCATGAGCTGGGGGTTCAATGCTAAGAACCTGGGAGTGCAATGCCCAGGAGCGGGGGGTGCAGTGCCCAGGAGCGGGGGGTGCGGTGCCCAGGAGCGGGGGGTGCGATGCCCGGGGGGGGGGGGAGGGGGGCCCGGGGGCGGGGGGAGGGGTGGCCGGGGGGGGGAGGAAGGGGGCGGCGGAGGGAGGG